>LACB01000013.1:0-134956 GCA_030142185.1 Penicillium thymicola
CAACCCGCCTCTCTTTTGAGTTTTCGCTTGACTCCTGAATAACATCCTATACCTCAGAAAGACAACCTAAGACATGATCTTGTCAGATCCTACCAATTTAGCTTTTCCCATCGCGATCACCAGACGGGATCAGCACCTCCAATACATACTCGCTGCAGTAGTGCCTGAAATGCGCGGTAAATCCTCATTCGACCCGTCTTAGCTCGCCACACCTTACTGATGCAGACCCCAGGTGTCGGATCTCCATGCCATGCGCCCCCATTACCAGAGCTCCCAGAGTAGAGGTGAGCTGGGAGCAAGTAGAGTCCGGGGCCAGTGCCATGTGTGCATCAGTCGGTGTACACCGTAAACTATGACAGCCTCACGAGGCTCGTATATCTGTGGCCATGCCTGATGCACCGGAGAGGCAAAACCCTAAATCTGCGGTATGAAGTGAGGGTAGGGTGTATTATCCTTTCTCGGCATGTACCTGTTCGCGAGCTTGCACTAAGCGGGCTCGACACGCCCAGCAGAGCCAGAAACGTCAGCTTTGAAACTTCGTAAGCTTGAGGGAGGGGAAAGACATCGTATAGACGATAACGCCATTCAATCTAAACGTGATTCCGGGCTGAAAAGCCTCACGCCCTGACGGGATGCGCTGGACCACTACGCCCACGTTCCAGGCTGCAAGGGTTCCTGAACGGGGGATTGCATCTCGCTTGGAAGAGCAGTACTCCGGAGAACATTCGGGAGTACACACAGAGAGAGAGTATGGACCATTCCCCTGCATGATGACCTTTTAGTACTAGGTCGAGTAAGCTAGTCCATTTCCAAGGGTTAGCTTGGTCTAAAATAGAAAACATGAAATTTGATGTAGCAATTGTACCGGAAATAAAAAACAGAAAAAAGAAAAAAAGAAAAAGAAAAACAGAAAAAAACAGAAAAAGTGTCTGAGCTGGTTCCACAGGGGGAGCCAAGTACACCTGATCCACGTATGGTTTCTCTCTCTCCCTCTCCCTTCCATCTGGACCCCATGCAAGGAATATAGCGCCTATTACTGGATTTTGGCGAGGTGTGGCCATGCAGTCTCCGGCCGGACGTAGCTATTTCGAGGCGTTTAGCAAATAATACTTTTTTTAGGGGAAAAAAAAAAACCTGCACTTAGTTTCTTTAAAATAAGACGAGACCGTCCGAGTTCGCGAGGGCTTTTGAACGTCGAATTTATACTGTCGTTCATTCTCTATACCTCAGGCCTATACATACATATCCCCATCGTCCGGAAAAGACGAGACGAAACACAGAAGACTAGCCTGGTAATACCCAGCCATTAGACGTCATGGCTCAATCCACCAAGTGCTATCTTCCCCGGTTCGCTACGACGATTGACGGGCCTAAACGCCCAGTGTCGATGAAGACGAGACCAACGGCTGCTCAACATGCGCAGTTACTAACCGCATGGAACGAAGGCCGTCTGGACCCAGTGCTTCGGGCCACTTGGGCTCTCTTGTTGCATTACTATATGCGCTCTGAAGATATTTGCTTCGGTTACCAAAATCTCGAGGGCGACTCGCGCTCTCCCAAATCATCTGTACAGCGTTCTACCGGCGTCAACGTTTCGACGATCCGTATATCCATCAATGACAACGACTCTCTCACAGCAATTGTAGATAAGGTACGCGCAAACAGTGCGAATCGCCAGCTCGATGGAAGCTCGGAGGAGGCTTCCGAGGGATATCTCCCTTTCAACACCATCTTCATGCTGCGCTCATATGACCCGCCCGCTTCTCCTTCAAAACCTATTTTGGCCACAGCTCTTCCAGACGAGGTTAGTCCCCTCCGCCACGCATCGGATATGGGAGTTCTCTAGAGAAGAATCGAGTTGGCTAACAATAAACAGTGCCAGGTCCGCCTTCATGTTAAGGTGCTGCGTGGAGACATCAGTATCTTCCTCGAATGGCGGAAGGGTGACATGTCTGGGGAACAGATGAAGAGTCTCGCAAGCATTTTTGAGCAGTTGCTTGCCAAGGTTCTTTCTGCTGAGAACACCGCTATTAGCCAGCTTAATTTGTTCTCAGAGAATGACTGGCAACGCATCCGCAAGTGGAACTCCACCACTCCACAACTCCATGATCGCTGCATTCACGAAGCCATCCACGATCAGATGTTGAGCGGGCCCGATCGTGAGGCTGTGTGTGCGTGGGATGGAAGTTTGACGTTCGCCGAATTGGATCACCAAGCGTCGAAGCTTGCATGCTATCTTCGTATGCAGGGAGTGGGACCGGAAATCCGCGTGGCTTTGTGTTTCGATAAATCGGTAAGTGGCATATTGTTTCATGAATTAATTGTTCCAATACTCCATTAAGTAGTTTATACTGACTCCACAGAAATGGAACATCGTCGCAATGCTTGGCGTTATGAAAGCCGGGGGAGCCTTCGTCCCATTGGACCCGACTCATCCAACTTCCCGACTGCAATCTCTCATCCAATCGGTTCAGGCACCCGTTGTGTTGTGCTCTCAGCATCTGGCTGATAAACTCCGGCCGATCGTGAACACTTTAATACCTCTCTGTGCTGATACTTTAGATACTCTGTCTAACCCCGCCGACAATGTCAATCTTGCATCCGGTGTCACCAGTCAAAATGCCGCTTATGTTCTGTTTACCTCTGGATCAACAGGAGAACCCAAGGTCAGACTTTTATTAATATTAAAATATATAATGTTGTTATAATAGCTGACTCATGTCTTGCAGGGAACCCTCTTGGAGCACCGCGCGTTCCTGTCCGGGGCAATTGTGCATGGACCCGGATTGCGGATTTATCGCGAGTCGCGATGCCTCCAATTCGCCGCGCACACCTTCGATGCCAGTTTGGCAGAGTCGTTGACGCCCCTCGTCCATGGCGCTTGTGTATGTATTCCGAGCGAGGAAGCTCGACTCAACGATATTGTGACTACGATCAACGAGATGCGAGTCACGCAAGCCTGCTTCACGCCATCATTCATCGGCTTTATTGAAATCGAGAGTGTTCCAGGACTGAAGAGTTTAGTTCTGGCCGGGGAGGCAATGTCGCAGTCACAGCTGACTACTTGGTCCAAAATCAAATTGGTCAATGGTTATGGACCTACCGAGGCCAGCGTAGCATCCGTGCTGAATTCCAATGTTACATCTGACACCGATTGTAAAGATATCGGCCTGCCTATTGGTGTGAGAACTTGGCTTGTGAACCCTGATAACCACGATGAACTGATGCCCGTGGGCTGCCCTGGAGAACTACTTTTGGAAGGCCCACCCCTGGCCCGGTGCTACGTGAATAATCCACAAAAGACAAACGAATCGTTCATCTACGACCCTGCTTGGACTAAATTGGACACTGAAAGTGGCTCTAACCGTAGATTCTACAAGACAGGTGATCTGGTGAGGTACAACTCCGACTCAGGTGCCTTGAATTACATCGGTCGCAAGGATACGCAGGTCAAGGTCCACGGACAACGAATCGAGCTCGGCGAAATTGAGAATCAGCTCAGCAAGGATTTGAACGTCACTCATTGCTCCGTCTTCTTCCCCAAGACTGGGTTTTCCAAGGGACGCCTCGTGGCAGTTGTCTCTTCCACTGGCTTGCTTGCAGAACAGTCCGATTCGGACCTGGAGCCTCTACGACTCGTCTCCACCTCGAAAAAGGCGGAGCTTGTCCCAGGAATCCGAGAGCGACTATCGGCTCGTCTCCCCACTTATATGGTCCCTGCGGTTTGGTTGTGTGTTGAAGCTCTGCCACTTCTGCCATCAGGGAAACTTGACCGCAAGGGTATTTTCACTTGGGTCGCAGGTATGGAGAATGACCCAGATCTTCAGAACAATGGCTCTGTTGCAACCGTCGGCGCAGAGGCCTCCGAGCCCGCCAACGACAGAGAGGAAGCTTTAGCAGCTGTATATAGCCGTGTCCTCAACATTCCCCAGAACCAACTGGATTTGAACGCGGGTTTCCTCGCCCTCGGTGGTGATTCGATCGCAGCTATGACATGTATCGGTCTTTGCAAGAAGCGCGGGTTTTCCCTCTCTGTACAGGAGCTGCTGCGCAGCAAATCAATTCGCGACCTCGCAACTCGCGCAAAGACAATCGATCACCTTACGACTTATGAAGAAACTGTTGATGAACCATTTAGATTGTCACCCATCCAGACCCTCCACTTTGGTGTACGTAAAGAGGGGCAAGGTCACTTCAATCAAGGAATCCTCACTCGTTTGAACAAACCAGTCGACGAGCGAACCCTCCGGAAGGCCGTCGAAACTCTGATATCCCGCCACTCCATGCTCCGCGCACGATTCACGGACACAGGGTTCGCGACCGCATCCAGTCAACATATCACTCGGGATATCAAGGGATCTTACAGATGGCGGATGCACACTCTTGGCAGCATGGACGAGGTCAAGATCCATGTCGCCGACAGCCAATCTTCTATCAACTGCTTCTCTGGGCCCTTGCTTGCAGTCGATTACTTCTTGGTGAAGGGCCAGCCTAATGTCCTGTCCATGACAGCTCACCACTTGGTTGTTGACATTGTCTCGTGGAGAATCATTCTGGAGGATTTAGAAGACATCATCTTAAACCCAGAGAAGACAGGAACCAGTGATGCCTCCTTGCCTTTCCAGACCTGGTGCCGCCTGCAGAATGAGCACTGTAATACACTTCGGGCCGAGGATAAAGTCGCAACTGAGGCTCTCGCAATACCCGACTTTGCTTACTGGGGGCTTAAGGACACTCAAACCACATATGGCGATGTGGATTGTGCCTCGTTTGAGATCGACCACGCCCACACCAATGCCATTCTGCTCGAATGTCATAAAGCTCTTGGCACAGAGCCAATTGACCTCTTCCTCGCAGCAATGCTCCACTCATTTGGCCGCGCCTTTCCTGATCGTTCTCTTCCAACGATTTACAATGAAGGTCACGGACGAGAAGTCTGGGACCCATCTATTGATATCTCGCACACCGTCGGCTGGTTCACTATACTACACCCAATCTTCTTGTCCGCATACAACTCAGATAACCCCATTGATACCCTCATCCAGGTGAAGGACCTCCGTCGCCGAGTCTCGGACAATGGTCGCGCGGATTTCACCGGCCGTGTTCTGCCAGCCCAGGGCAACCAGCAATCCGAGCACCCACACCCCTTCGAGATGTCGTTTAACTACGTCGGTCAACATCGCGATCTGCAGAGGAAGGATGGTGTCTTCCAGCTTGTTGATCAGATGGCTGGAGAAGCTGGCCAAGGAGGCGGTGCCGCTGACTTTGGCACCGATACTCCGCGCTTTGGTTTGTTCGAGATCTCTGCGATGGTCGTTGCTGGAAAGGTTCGATTCAACTTCTCCTTCAATAAGTTCATGGAACACCAGAATCGTATCCACAGATGGGTTTCCGAATGCCGAGAACTGCTTGTAACTCTTGCTGAGCAGCTCCCTACCCTCGGCCCGCGTTTGACTCTCAGCTCATTCCCCATGCTTTCGTTGACCTACCCTACCCTGGAGAAGTTGCTCAAGGAGAAGTTGCCTGCTTTCGGTATTGACTCACCAGACCTCGTTGAGGATATCTACCCTTGCTCTCGCATGCAGCAGGGTATCCTCCTTGGTCGCAAGCGTGATAGCTCGTACTACGCTGTCCATGACACTTTTGAGATTAAGGCCACTGGATCTAGCGACCCGAATCTCGATCGCCTGGTCAATGCTTGGCAAAAGGTTGTCTCTCAGCATGCGATGTTCCGCACCATCTTCGTTGAGAACCTCACCCCTCGGGACCCCTTTTGCCAGGTCGTGCTGAAGAGCTATGATGCTACTCCAGTCTTCTTGCAGAGTTCAGGAGAAAGCGATGTGCTTGCCACCTTTGACAAGGAAGACCCCAAGGATTACAGCGAGTCCACACCAGCGTATCGCTTCACTATTTGCCACACACCTAGTGGCAGACTGTTTGCGCGCATTGAGATGAGTCATGCTGCGATGGACGGTACCTCGATCTCAATCATTCTCCGTGACTTGCAGCTCGCATACGCTGGTAGACTGGAGGAAGGCCCTCAGCCTTTGTTCAAGGATTATATGCAATATCTCCAAGATGCACCAAAGGAAGCCAGCATCAACTACTGGCGGTCGTACTTGGATCAAGCCAAGCCGTGCCACTTCCCTGCCCTCACTGACGGCCAACAGTCGGCTAAGGCACTTCGCTCCGTTCCGGTCAACTTTGGAGCGCTCAATGAACTGCAGACTGTCTGCGAGAAGCGCGGAATTACTCTTGCGAATGTTTTCAATGCCGCTTGGGGCCTAACTCTTCGCGCCTTCTGTGGATCTGATGATGTCTCCTTCAGTTACATGGCATCCCTGCGTGATGTGTCTGCTGAGGGCGTCCAGTGGGTCATTGGACCGGTTATCAACCTTCTAGTGTGCCGTATGAAGGTTGCCGACGACGCAAAGCTCAGTGATGTGCTGCATAAAATCCAGAATGACTACGTGGAGAGCCTTGCATACCGTCACACTTCGCTCATTGACATTCAGCATGCCTTGAAGCTGTCAGACACCAATTTGTTCAATTCCGGTGTCTCCTACCGCCGACTGCCTAGTTCTAAGGATGCTGTCAGCAGTGACATCGAGTGTGTTGAGGTTGGTTCAATCCACGATCCCGCTGAGTTCCCGATTTTCATCAACATCGAAGCAATGGATACAACCGCTCGCATTGACCTCAACTACTGGACTACCAACCTCTCTGATTCACAAGCTGCCCACGTGGCCAATACATATCTTCGTTGCCTCGAGAACATTGTTTCGAACATTGACGGTGTAATCCGCCAGCTAGACAACTTGAGCGACGAAAACCGAACCCAGATCATGGCGTGGAACAGCAAGACGCCCAAACCCTTTGAAAAGTGTGCTCACCACGTTGTCCAAGAGATGGCCAAGAAGCGCCCTGATGCGTTGGCCGTCACAGCTTGGGATGGGAACTTGACTTACTCCAAGTTGGATCAATTCTCCTCTCGCCTGGCAAGCTATCTTGTCACCTTCGGTGTCGGTCCCGGAACCCTGGTCCCCGTCTGCTTCGAAAAGTCCGTGTGGAACATCGTCTCCACCTTGGCAATTATGAAAGCCGGTGGTGGCTGTATTCCAGTTGACACACCCGAGAGTCTCGCTCTTGTTGAGAAGTGGATTGTTGACAACGCCGTGCAAGTCGCTCTGGCTGCCCCAGAAAAGGCTCAGGTCCTCGAGGATGCCGTGCCTTACGTCATCCCTGTAAGCGAGTCTCTTCTTGAGTACCTCGCCGACGAGGTTCTTAGCCCCATGGCACAGTCATCCGACATCGCATACGTTGCTATGACTGCGGGAACCTCAGGCCCGGCTAAGAGTGTCGTCCTTGACCACTCAACCATCATGACTCGCGCCGAGGCATTCGCTACAACGATGGCAATTGCCGATGTCTCCAGGACCCTGCAGTTTGCAACTCACACATCCGATGCATTTATCGTGGAGGCATTCGCTACTTTCATGTGGGGTGGTTGCATTTGCATTCCGGCTGATATCGACCCCGTCAACTTGGCTGCCTCCATCAATGCATTCCATGTTAATGTTGCCAGCATAACCCCGACCACCGCAAGCTTCTTCTCTCCCAAGGATGTCCCAGGACTGCGTTCGATTGCCTTGGGCGGCGAAATTGTGCCTAAGAGCGTCCTCGACCACTGGCAGACAGACGATCTCCAACTGCAGGTTTTGTATGGAACATGCGAGAGCTCGGCTGCATCCTTCCACGTGTTCTGCTCCCAGGATGAAAACGAGGCTGCCCTTATTGGAAAGAGCACTTCTTGTGTCTCATGGGTTGTTGACCCCTCCAACCACGATTGTCTTGTTCCGATCGGCAGTGTTGGAGAACTGGTGCTCGAAGGGCCTGTTCTTGCCCGCGGCTACCTTGATGAACAGTCCGTAGAGGGCGAAGACTTCTTCCACAATGCTTCTTGGCTTTCTGGGCAACGAGACGGGGGTAAGCACTGCCTTTTCAAGACCGGAGATCTTGTTCGGTACAAATCCGATGGCTCTCTCGTCTTTGTCGGTCGCAAACACGATAAGAACGAGTCTGCCCTGGCTAGTGAGATTATTCAGACTCAGGCGCGCATCGATTCCTTCCTGGACAACAAGAGGAAGTGCGTTGTGGAGAGCATCCAGCTGCTACACGACAATGTGAAGACCGATTCTCTGGTTGCTTTCGTGGTTTCTTCAGACACCAACCCGGTCACTTTTGGAGATCGCGTTCTCCAGTCCGCCACTCTTCCACTGAAAGAGGTCGTTTCTAGCCTGCACGCCAATCTGAGTACCAGTCTTCCTGGTAGCAAGGTTCCGAGTTTCTACATCCCCATTTCTTCCCTCCCCTTGACCCTATGTGGAAAGCTAAACCGCCAGGGCCTCAAAACCGAAACACAAGCGCTTTCAAGCAGTGCTATCGAGGCTTTCGAGATCAAGCGTTGGAACGGATCTAAGGCCGGGAACCGTGTTTCTCGACATGCCAGTCTCTCCGAAGCCAACGTGGCTTTCTGGAAGGAGTACCTCGCCGATCTTGAGCCCTGCATTTTCCCGGCACTCTCTCATGGGGCAAGCGACAATAACCGCTCCACCCGCACGCTCAACAAGCAGACAGCCAACATCCACGCCTTCAGCAGATTGTCTGGCCTCCCCGTGGAAACTCTCTTCCAGTTTGCCTGGGCTGTTGTCCTCCGATGGTACACGGGCTCAGACGATGTGTGCTTTGGGTATTCTACCTCAGCTTCGGAGACGAAATTGGAGGCTGAAGGCGTTGCCACCTGCCGTTTCCTCGTTCAGAACGAGCAAAAACTGCAAGAGACCCTTGAAAAAGCAAAGAAGGACTCCGAGAACAGCGCATTGAACGCTGCTGCTTTGGACATTATTAAACAGCAGCTTGGACTCGATGATACAATGCTCTTCAACACCTCGCTGATGTATCGCACGGCTGCCAATCTCCCTAAAGGCACCACGCGTGAACCAAGCAGCTCAACTGCTTATAAGATCTTGGTCGAAGCTGAAGTTTCGCACTCACACGCCCAGGTCCACTTCAACTACTCCACACGAACCCTTTCCTCCTTCCAGATCAATCATGTCATGGATATGTTTGACCAAGTTTTGGATGATCTGATTGCCCACAACCTCCGTCACCGTACTATCGGGGATCTCAATGTATTCCCCGAGCGCTCAGTTCGCCAAATCCGTGATTGGAATGCGGCCTCCCCCCCTAGAGTAGAAAAGTGCGCCGACGAGCTCATTCAACAGCAGGCTCTGCTGCACCCTCGCGCAGAAGCCGTCTGCTCTTGGGACAAGAATTTCACCTACGGGCAGCTTGAGATTGTTTCCAGTCGCTTGGCTCGCCATCTGTCCAGTCTTGCAATCAAGCCTGAGGCCTTCGTCGTGCTGTGCTTCGAGAAGTCAGCTTGGGCTGTCGTTGCTCAGCTGGCTGTTCTCAAGGCTGGTGGAGCTTTCGTCTCGATTGACCCCTCTCACCCCGAATCTCGATTGAAGATGCTCATTGATGAAATTGGTGCTAACCTTGTCTTGTGCTCCTCTTCACTCCACAGCAAAGTTTCGAAGCTCTGCGCGCAATCGTTCCCTGTCTGCCAGACTTCTATCTCCCAACTCTCTGACTCGCCCTTGACTTTACCCGGAGTGCGCCCTACCCCGGACAATGCTGCATATGCTATCTTTACCTCTGGTACCACCGGAAAGCCGAAAGCAACTGTTGTCGAGCATACTGCCCTTAGCACTACCGCGATCGCCTTGATCGATTCCCTCCGCATGAACTCCGCAACCCGTGCTCTGCAATTCTCTAACTACACCTTCGATGTCAGCATCATGGAGATTATGATGATCCTCATGACTGGTGGGTGTGTCTGTATCCCCAGCGAGGAGGAACGTATGAACAACCTGGGTGGCGCCATTCGCCGCATGGAAGCCACCTACATCTCGGCACCTCCTGCCATTGTCAACACCCTAGAGCCGAAGACCGTTCCCACTCTCAAGGTTATTATCACAGGAGGCGAGAAGATGCCCGCCAACCACATTGACCGCTGGGCAGACCGGTGCGTCATCAATGCCTATGGCCCCTCGGAGGCCGCTGTCATCGCTACAGTTGGTGTCAAGGTTGATTGGGATGGCAACCGTGTCAATGATGATCCCACGTCCATTGGAACATCTTCAAACTGCAGACTCTGGATTGTGGATCCGAGTGATTCCAACCGCCTTCTGCCCGTTGGCGCAGTGGGCGAACTGATTATTGAAGGAAGTAACGTCGCGCGCGGATACCTTGCCAACGAGGAAAAGACCAAGGCCTCTTTCTTTGAGAACCCTACTTGGAACCGTCATGCTGGCTTGCAGGGCATGTTCAAGCGAAATGATCGCATGTACCGCACTGGTGATCTGGTTCGCTATAACAGCGACGGCAGTCTGGCCTTCATCGCCCGCAAAGACACTCAGATCAAGTTCAATGGCCAGCGGATTGAACTTGAGGAGATAGAACAACAGTGTCTGCGCTGCCTACCCGTGGACTCTCAGGTCGCTGTTGACGTTGTTGTCCCGGAGGAACGGACCATTGCCAAGGGTCTCGCCGCATTCTTCACCGTCCATGACCCGGATTCCAATGGGGGGAGCAGCGATCAATTCGCCCCCACCATTCCTGGGGCCGATCCACTTCTACTGCCCATCTCCTTGTCGAACATGGATGCTATTCAGAAGTTGAAGGGTTCCCTGCCCGATCTTCTGCCTCAGAGCATGATGCCCCGACTCTTCTTCCCTATCCGCAACTTGCCCTTCACTTCCTCCGGAAAGATCGACCGCCGAAGACTGCGGGCCATGGTACAGTCCCTGTCCAAGGAGACTCTCAAGTCTTACATCACTTTTAACACCTCCGACAAAAAGGGGGCTTCCCTCGCCACCGGCTTAGAGACTCAGCTTGTGGCCCTCGTGGAAAGGACACTCGAGCTTGAAGCTGGCTCTGTGACCGCCGATGACAGCTTCTTCGGTCTGGGTGGTGATTCCTTGTCCGCCATGAATCTTGTCGGCGCTGCTCAAGCAGAGGGTATCGAACTTACCGTATCGAGCATCTTCAACTCCCCAATCTTGATTGACATGGCCAAGAGTTGCGTCGTGTCTGATGCAGCTTCTGGGGTTAAGACAGAAAACATCAAGCCGTTCTCTCTGCTGCCCTCTGGGGTTTCCCTCGAAAACGTGATGGATGAAGTCACCGACAACTGCGAAGTATCCGAGGACCTTGTCAGCGATATCTACCCCTGCAGTGCTGTGCAGGAGGGTCTTCTGACGCTCTCCATTAAACACAATGGTGCTTATGTTGCTCAGCCCTCCTTCCGCCTTGCTCCCAGCATAGATGTCAGTAAATTCAAAGAGGCTTGGCAACAAACCGTGGCGGACTTGGAAATCCTTCGCACTCGCATTGTCCACACCGAGGCTATGAATTTTGCTCAAGTCGTCCTGAAGGATGGTCCCATCTCATGGGTCGAGGCAGAGTCGTTCGATGCTCTGCCCTACGACTTCCTTCACCTCCCCAAGCAAAATGGAGCACCTCTCACTGGGTACGCTATGGTGCAGCCGCGTGGCTCCTCTGATAGTTATTTCGTCTGGTCCGTTCATCACGCCCTTTATGATGGGTGGAGTATTCCTTTGGTATTCCGCAAGGTCGAAGAGAACTACTTTGCCTCGCAGAAAAAGCGTGCCACGCCTTACAGTCTGTTCATCGACTACCTAGTCAAGAAGAACATGGAAGAGTCTGACGCTTTCTGGAAGTCTTATTTGACCGACCTGTCCAGCACTCCCTTCCCTGACAACAAGAATGCCGTCCCTGATGCTATGCGTGCTGGCAACACCCAGCACCACACCATGAAGGTTTCTCGCTCCAGCAACAGCGTCGACTTTACGATCCCTGTCCTCATGCGCGCTGCATGGGCAATCGTCATTGCGACGCACACTGCATCTGGTGATGTATGCTTTGGCGAGACTTTGTCGGGCAGAAACATCGATCTTCCCGGTGTTGCAGATATTGCTGGGCCTGTTTTGACCACTGTCCCCACCCGTGTCCAGGTTGACAACGCCGCGCCGACCATGGAGTATTTGCAGAAGATCCACCAGTCTACCACCGAGATGATCCCACACTTGCACTGTGGTCTTCAACGTATCCGGCAGCTGAACAAGGATACTGCCACAGGCTGCGATTTCAAGAACCTGCTCGTGATCCAGCCCGGCGATGGCGAGCTTGACAACAAGATCTGGATCGATGAGAAAAGTGAAACAAGCGAAGATTTCTTCACCCACCCTCTTGTCGTCGAATGTGGTGTCACCAAGACGAGCATCTCATTCACTGTGCACCACGATGAACTTGTCATCAACGGATGGCAGACTAAGCGCATCACTGAACAATTTGCGCATGTTCTGCAGCAACTGATCGCCCTGCCTAAGAACAGCACCAGCAAGCTCGGAGACCTCGAGGTGATTAGCCCCGAAGACAAAGCTGAAATCGGTACATGGAACGAACGCATTCCGCTCACAGTGGAACGGAATGTGCAAGATTTCATTCGTGAGAAGGCCGACGAGACTCCAAATGCCCAGGCTGTGTGTGCCTGGGATGGCGACCTCACCTACAGGGAATTCTGGGATCTCGCATCTGGCTTCGCCAACTACCTGGTCTCTCGCGGAGTTGGACCAGAGGTCTTTGTTCCAGTCTGTTTAGACAAGTCGGCTTGGGCAATGGTCACCCTCATCAGTGTTCTCATCGCTGGCGGTGGGTATGTGCCTTTGGATCCCTCCCACCCTACCTCGCGACACGAAGAAATTCTCGCCGATGTCGGTGCCAATATGATATTATGCACCCCCAACTACACAAGTCGCTACAGCCGAGTTGTGAAGACTGTTGTCCCAATCAGCAAGGAGACCATCAAGGCCTATGGAGCTCTCAAATCATCTGGCCGTCGCCACACTCAAGTGAAGCCGTCCAATATGGCTTACGCTCTATTCACCTCTGGCAGCACCGGTCGGGCCAAGGGTATTATTGTCGAGCACCGCAATGTGGTCAGCAGTATCATGGCGTTCGCGCCGTGGGTTCGCATGGATGAGACCTCGAGAGTATTCCAATTCGCCTCCCTCACTTTCGATGCTGCTGTTATGGAGACGCTTGCAATTCTCATGGTCGGAGGTACCATATGTGTTCCCAGCGAAGACGACCGTCTGAATGATGTTGCCGGCGCAATCCGTCGACTCAATGTCACTTGGACTTTCCTCACCCCTTCAATTGCCAGCATCATCGAGCCATCGGGGGTGCCTTGCTTGAAGCACCTCGTTTGTGGTGGTGAGAAGATGTCCAATGAAGTTATCACCAAGTGGGCCAATTCTGTCCACCTCATGAACGGGTACGGGCCGACCGAGACTTGTGTCTTCGCAGTGGTCGATAATGCCGTCGCCTCCAATCGCGATCCTGGCCGTATCGGTTACGGTATTCCCAGTACTCTCACCTGGATTGTTGACCCCGATAACCACGATCGGCTGACCCCACTGGGTGCCGTCGGCGAACTTGCACTCGAAGGTGCTCCTTTGGCCAGGGAGTACCTCAAAAACCCTGAGAAAAACGCAGAAGCATTCACCACGGACCCTGCCTGGATCAAGGACTTCACGCCCGCGGTCCCTGGTCCCCGCCGAATCTACAAGACTGGCGATCTCTGCTACTACAACCCTGATGGTTCTGTTCAGTACATCAGCCGGAAGGATCACCAGGTCAAGTTGCATGGCCAGCGGATGGAGCTTGGTGAAATTGAGCACCGCCTTTCTGAGGATATTCTTACCCGGCACGCTGTTGTAGTGCTCCCCAAGAATGGCCCACTCAAGCAGCGCCTTGTCACTGTCATGTCTCTGAACAGTGTCGCAGCTGACACCAAGCTGATTTCTGACAAGCCCTGCGAACTTGTGGATGAGGATGAACTTGAGCGTCATGCTTACAACGAGCTCGTCGACGTCCAGAAGAATCTTGAGAACCAGCTGCCCATTTACATGGTCCCACAGACTTGGGCTCTTATCAAGAAGCTTCCTATGCTCGTTTCTGGAAAGCTTGATCGGAAGAAGATCACTTCTTGGGTTGAGGATATTGATGATGTGTCCTATGACCGTATCATGGCGGATTACGATCGCATCAAGCGTGGCAAGACGGAAGAGAAGCCTCAAGAAAGTCAAGAGAAGAATGGATCGCTCGACATCGTCCGCGACATCTTTGCGCAGGTATTGAATGTCTCCCTGCAAAAGGTCAATGTCGACCGCTCTTTCGTCAGCTTGGGTAAGTACCAATTTAATCATCTCGAACTAGCCACCCTACTAACTGGTTCTCACAGGCGGCGACAGCATTACTGGGATGGCTGTCATTTCTCGCGCTCGTAAACAGGGACTTGTTCTGACACTGCACGACATCCTTCAGAGCAGATCAGTGAAGGAACTTGCGCAAACCGCCAGTGCCAAGGCACCTGTCGCTAGACGCGAAGAGAAGTCTGGTGAAGGCTTTGCGCTTTCGCCTGTCCAGAGACTCTACTTCCAGAGCTCGGCCTCTTTCAAGGGCGCTGCTCGGTTCAACCAGAGCATCACTGTTCGCGTCGCTCGTCGTTGTGAGGGCGAAGTCCTCAAGCGCGCTCTCAAGGCTGTTATTAGCCAGCATGCCATGTTCCGCGCACGCTTCAGCAAATCTAATGACTGCGCCTGGCAACAGAAAACCGCAGGGGTAAGCTCGCTGAAAAACCTTCATCGAACATGTTCTAACTCATCCTCACAGGAGGTCGATGGATCTTTCCGGTTCCGCGTTCACTCTGTCGGTGACACCCGGGCGATGGTTCCGAAGATTGCTGACAGTCAAACTTGCCTGGATCCTCTCAATGGACCTATCCTGGCGGCCGATTTGTTTAACCTTCGCACCGGCGGTCAGGTCTTATTCTTGGTCGCTCACCATCTGTGCATTGACATGGTATCGTGGCGCATTGTGCTCCAGGACCTCGAAGAGCTCGTGGTTTCTGGATCTCTTTCACTCGAAAAGGCATTGTCTTTCCAAAGCTGGTGCGCCATGCAGACCGAGAGATCGAAGACGCACGATGCGGCTATTGCTCTGCCCTTCACCCCCGAGAAGCCGAACTTGCTTTACTGGGGCATGCAAGACTCACCAAATGTGTATGGAGATATCAAGATGGAATCCTTCACGTTGAGCGAGGATACCACCCAATTTATCATGGATGACTGCCACACTGTCTTCCGGACTGACACTGTTGACATCCTGCTGTCTGCTATCGTCCATTCCTTCGGTCGGACCTTCACCGATCGCAAGGTGCCAACTATATACAACGAAGGACACGGCAGAGAGCCATGGGAAGCCGATATTGATCTTTCCAGAACAGTTGGCTGGTTTACCACCATGACGCCTTTGCTAGTGGATCCGGAAGCTCGTAAGTTCTCCCTGCCCCTTCTTGCCAACAGAAAGCTAACACAAGAAGGTGCCCTAAACGACATTATCAAGCGTGTCAAGGACACTAGGCGCAAAATTGTAGACAACGGACGTCCTTACTTCGCCAAAAGCCTGCTTCAAGACCAGGCGGCTGATTTCCCTGTCCCGTTGGAAATTCTGTTCAACTACCTGGGTAAAATGCAGCAGCTTGAGCGAGCCGATTCGTTGTTCCATCACCATGGTAGCGTCTTTGACAGCTCGGACTTTGCTGTCGCAGGTGACATGGGCCCCCAGACAGCTCGTTTCGCCCTCTTCGAAGTATCTGCTATTGTAATCAAAGACCGCCTCAATGTTGCCTTCACCTACAACAGCAAAATGCAGCATGAGGGCTCAATCCGCCGGTGGATTCTCCAGTGCAAGCAGACCCTCGAGAAGGATATCCTCACACTGAAAACGACTACTCCCGAGCCCACTCTCAGTGACTATCCCCTGCTTCCAATCAACTATCACGGCCTCCAGATGCTCACCGCGAGCACCTTCCGTAAGGCCGGTATTCGGAACAAGGATGACGTCGAGGACATCTATCCCTGCTCTCCCATGCAAGAGGGCCTCTTGCTCAGCCAGCTCCGTGATCCCAATGCCTATATGTTCCATACTGTTTTTGAGATCAAGGATGCCAAATCTGGCAAGGTTAATGCCGAAGGAGTCGCCCGCGCCTGGCAAGCTCTCGTCGACCGTCACCCTGTGCTGCGAACTATTTTCGTCGACAGCAACTACACTGGTGGATCCTTCGATCAACTAGTGCTCAAGAACCTTTCTGACAATATCCTCCGCGTCGAATGTCAAGACTCACAGGTTGAGGAGAAGTTGGGTGCCATCTCTCTTCGTGACAGGAACGCGATGCGCCAATCAAAGCTTTCTCACCAACTAACTGTCTGTAAAACAAATACGGGGCGTGTGATCCTTAAGCTGGAGATTAACCATGCCATTATTGATGGTGGCTCGGTTGATGTACTCCTTCGTGACCTGACTCTCGCCTACGAGCGAAAGATTGCCGAGGGTTCAGGACCTCGCTTCAGTGACTACATCAAGTTTATCAGAACTCAGAGCCAGAGTGACGCTCTCAATCACTGGAAGCAATACCTCGGTGGAGTTCGCCCATGCCACCTCGCTCCATCGGCTGGGTTCGAAGCCAAGAGGGAACTAAAAGGTGTTATGATGAACTTCCAGCGATTCCCTGAGCTGCTTAAGTTCTGCGAGCGCAGCTCCCTGACTCTCGCCAACTTGACCCTGTCCGCCTGGGCCATCGTCCTGCGACAGTTCACAGATTCCGATGACGTTTGTTTCGGATATATTTCTGCCGGTCGCGATGCCCCTGTCAATGGTATTCAGGACATGGTTGGAATTTTCATTAACATGCTTTGCTGTCGAGTCCAGTTCTCCGATCAGCAGACATTGGCAGATGTGTCGAAGAATGTTCAAGATGCTCACGTTCAATGCATTCCCCACCAAAGCTGCTCTCTGGCCAGTATCCAACACGAGCTTGGTTGGCAAGGACAGTCGCTCTTCAATACTACATTATCAATCCAGAACCACTCCGTTGCGGGTGGTGCCAAGGACAAGGGATTGTCGTTCGATCTTCAGCACGCACATGATCCGAGCGAGGTGAGTACTAGCCCTTCCAATGATTTGTACAAATACTGACCGAATTTAGTATGCGGTCACTGTGAATGTTGAGATTGCCCGAGGCCAGGAGGGTATTCTTTTGAGATACTGGAACGACCTTGTGTCTGACGAAGAAGCTCAGACTCTGGCTGACACCATCGCCAAAGTGTTCACTGGCTTCATAGAAGCCCCGACTGCGACCTTGTCGCACTCCAAGTTCGCTTCTGAGGCTGAGCCCGAGTCATTGGATTGGGATCGGTCCCAAACCACATTGGCTGACAAGGCAAAGTCTACCGGAGACGCGATTGACAGCAGTTCTATTCAGAAAATTATTGACGAACGTGTTCATGAGATTATTGGTCAGATGTTGAGAGAAGGAAAACTGACGGTGCCTCCCATCCGTACGGAAGGGTTGTCAAACTATGGTGGTCACACTGATACCATACCCGACTCACCGTACCAGTTAGGTATCCAAGGAGCAGATGATTCGGGTGTTTGTTCGGCGACTTCCCGATCCAGTGAGGATGGGATGTCGGCCGATGTGGAAAGGAAATTGTGGAATCTTTGGAGCACAGCGCTTGGTCTCTCACCCAACGTGGTGAGACACCAGGACAGCTTCTTCAAATTGGGTGGTGACAGTATCACCGCCATGAAGATGGTCAGTGCCGCTCGCGAAGAGGGCCTGGTCCTTACCGTTGCAGATGTTTTCAACAACCCTGTCTTCGAGGACATGCTGACAACAGTACGAGCTGCGAACGTCACTCAGCAGATGCTGAATGCGGATCTAAAATCTGGCGGTCACAGGGAGGTTGATAGTGACTTGCTCAATATTACGCCCACGACACTGGGGCCCAGCCCCTCAACCGAGAGTCTCGAGGTTCTCAGGCCATCGTGCATCGATGATGCTGCAGTACAAAGCGGTATCTGTCCTAAGATTGGTGTCTTCAAGGGTGGTATCGCCGATGTCCTCCCTGTCACAGACTTCCAGGCGATGTCTCTGACGGCAACTCTCTTCAAGTCGCGATGGATGCTTAACTACTTCTACCTTGAAGGAAATGGTCCCTTAGACCTGAGACGCCTTCGTGAGAGTTGCTTGAAGGTGGTCGATGCCTTTGATATCCTACGTACAGTCTTTGTGTGCTTCCATGACCAGTTCTTCCAGGTTGTGCTGCGCAAGATCCGCCCCAGTATCTTTGTTTATGAGACTGACCGCGCTCTTGATGAATTCACCATGACCCTCCAACAGAGGGACCGCGAATATGGGCCACGCGAAGGCGAGCAGTACGTGCAGTTCTACGTTGTCAAGAAGAAGGGCAGCGACCAGCACCGTATTTTGGTCCGTCTTTCTCACACTCAATACGATGGAGTGTGCTTGCCGAAGATCATGGCTGCCATTAAGCACGGATATGAAGGCACCCCGCTGCCCCCGGTTACTCCCTTCGCTGGCTACTTGCGACAGTTGCCAGGAACAATCACCCCAGACCATTACAGCCACTGGACCGATCTTCTCAAGGGCTCTCGCATGACTCAAGTCGTCCACAGAAAGGGTACCAGCATGTTCCAGAACGTTGGAGCATTCACCGAGATTCACAAAAAGATTGAGATCTCTCCCACTGCCCTTGAAAATGTCACCATCGCAACTGTCATGCAAGCTGCCTGGGCTCTAGCCCTTGCCAAGCTAACCGCTCAGTCCGATGTGGTGTTTGGTCTGACCATCAGCGGTCGCAACGCCACAGTTCCCGGCATTGATAACACAGTTGGCCCATGCGTCAATGTCATTCCGGTGCGCGTGAGGCTGGACGAGAAATGGACCGGTGTCGATCTCTTCCGCTACCTCCAAGATCAGCAGGTCTCCAACATGCCTTTCGAGTCCCTGGGCTTCCGCGAGATCATCAAGCAATGTACCGACTGGCCTGACTGGACCTACTTCACTACCTCGGTCTTCCACCAGAACGTCGACTACGAGGGAACCATGGAGCTCGACACCAACAAATACCGCATGGGTGGTGTTGGCGTCAATGACAACCTCGCCGATCTCACCATGGTCTCCCGCCCCTCTGGTGAAAGTGGCCTCGATGTCACCATTGGATACTCTGAGAAGGGCCCTGTGATGCCATTCTTCGCCTCCAAGGTTCTCGATATGGCCTGTGAAATTGCGCAGTCACTGGTGGCCAACCCAACAGCGTCCCTGCCTTCGGCGAGCATGCTGCGCTCCCTACCACCCCAGACAATCGACGACGTGCCTCGACCAACAGACGAGCACTTCCTCAGCGCACACCTAAAGTCGCGCTCCATTGCAGAGTTGCTTGTGCATTCTGACATTCTATCTCGCTCGTGGCACCAGGTCCTACCCAGCCGCACCACCACGGCCCCTGTTGACCCAGAAGCCGACAAGCCCACCCATCAATCCGCCTTCCAGTTGGACTCCTCCTTCTTCGATCTCGGCGGTGACGTATTCAATCTGGCCCAGCTTACCTGGCTCCTTGAGCAAGAAGGTCTCAAGGTCCGTCTCGAGGATCTTATTGAACATCCTTCTTTCCTTGGCCAAATGGCCGTGCTGGCTTTGCATAACGCCAAACATCATGATGACACGCAGACCGAGATTCTTGCTACTGGTGCTGGATCGCCTGATCCGGTCGCTCGCATCGAAAAGAAGAAGACATGGTCGAAGGCGGCCATGACTATTGCGCGAAAGTTGACTGGGCGAAACACAGTCACCACTCGAGCTTGATATTATGGCTATCGAGCTCGAATCCGCCAAGAAAAAAACACAGAAAGCAAAAAGAAAACACCCAAAAAATATCTCGTTGCCGTTTCTTACGTCTCCATGTTTATGTTCCACGTTTTGTATTCTTGGTGTCTTCATTATATTCTATGGCTTTGGCATTTTGCCCTCTGGATTGGGTACATATGGCATTCAATCGTCTTTACTCACTGTATTCTCTCTTTACCTATTTCTTCCTGTCTATTATCTACTCTGTTATTTTTCTGCTTGCGACTTCTTTGTTATACTCTAATACGCGGAAACTTGTCTATTGAAAATTTTCCACCCCGTAGAAAAGTAGGAAAAGTAGGAAAATAAAACTTGTGGACCACGTAGTGATATAATAAGCTTGTATAAAACAACAGGAGTGAATCTGAGATGGCCGAAACTCGGAGGGTATCAAATACAAGGGATGGACATCCCACAATGAGCAACCACGTTGCGATCAAATGCGATTAAATGTGCGCACAACCCAGCTAACATTAAACAGCACAACATATACAACAAAACCATATAGAACAATCATTCCGCGTAATTTTAAACAGAATCTCGAGACCACGTCCCACGCGCTCGGATCCTCTTTCCGAACTTGTAGAACAGATATGGGATGGGGATAAGGGCAACGGAAATGAAGCCCAGCACGCTAGCAGCCCAAGGAACACCAAGATTATGGAACATGGCGCTTGTGAAGAGCGGGAAACAGCCCGCGAACATAGAGCGCAGGAAAGTGTTTGCAGCGATGGCGCTGGCAGCGTATTTCTGGAAGGTATCAATGAGGTAGTTGAGAGCTGCCTGGAAAATGGTGAAAAAGCCAAAGCCCATCATGACCGCACCGATATTCGGGCAGATCCAGTGGAAATTCTTTGGACTTGTCCAACCGAAGACGAACAACCCAGCAGCGAAAATTACAGAGCCGAGCATCATGGGCGGGAGTCGAGCTTCGGGGATGGCACGGTTGTTATTTGCTTTGAAGCGCTTTAGGTAGAATTTCTGGTTGGCGAGGTTGATGCCTCCGCCGATTAGGATGCCGACTAGGTAGGCGAGGAAGGGGAGGGCGCCAACCACTTGGTTCCAGCCGCGGATTTCCTGGAAGACAATTGGAAAGGCTGCTAGACTGAGATAGAGGATACCGTAGACGAATGATGCGTAGAGGGCGACAAGGAAGCATATTGGGGTTGCGAGAAGTTGGAAAGGACGGATGAGGTATTTGTTGCCTATTTCTTTGAGGGTCACATCCCACTCTTCATGGCGTGCATGGAGGGCCCAGTTGCCACTTTCGAAGCGCAGTCGTTGCGCCTTGTACACCAGTAGAACTGGTGGATAGCTCTCGTCGACAAAGACGATGTCCATAATTAGGAAGAATATCATCATAATACCAGTGATCTAGTAGATCTTAGCATGGGTTCAACCTTAGGCCGTGGAAAACTTACATATTCAGTCCAGCGCCAGCCTAGATTGCTCTGAACGATGGCACCACCCGCGATGGGTCCAATTACAGGCCCGCCCACAACAGCCATAGCATAGCCAACAATAGCAGCTCCACGCTGTTCGGGGGTCCAGATATCACCCAGGACTCCTCCGGTGTTGGTCACAGGGGCGGAGCCGAAGAAGCCCGTGAAGAATCTAGTGATCATGATAGTCTGCACGTCTTTTGCGGTGGCAGTCGCGAACGAAAAGACGGCCGCCAGAAAGTACGGCGGTAAAACTGCTGTTTTGCGTCCATAGAGCTCAGAGAGAGGTGCCCAGAGCAAGGGCCCCAATCCCAGGCCGAACAAGAGTAATGAGGTTCCGAGTGTAGCGACCTCACTCGAGATGCCGAACTCCTCACTAATCTGCGCCTGGCCCGTCGAGTAACTAACATTGTAGTTAGTTTAATGAATTTATAAACCGTCAAGCAAGCAAAAAACGCACATACATTGAACTCGCCCACGTCGCACCTACAATTTGATATCGGCGATTAGCGTTGTTCTCCATCATTCATCATCATTTTCCCGACATTGCCTGCGGACATACCCATAGTAGTTAATCCATACAACACGGTAGTGATAGCCTTCTTCCTGAAACTCCAGTTCAATGGTCTGTAAGGATCATCCGGCCCGTCGAAATCCACGATAACATCGGGACTTGTCTTGGTTTGGGTGAGTGGATGATTGAATTTGGCCGTCTGGCCGGGCTCTCGACTCCGAATGCGCGAGACTATTGATTGTGTGCGCTGTTCAAAGGCCGAATACCCCGATGCCGCTGTACTTTGCTTTTCCAATCTTGCGGTTTCACCCGCTGGGCCATCGCTGCGATGCGGTTCGATAGATTCGATATCCCCGCTGGATTTGCTGGTAGGATAGTCATATTCTGTCCGTTCGGCCATTATCACGCATGAGTCATTGGCTGAAATGTCGTAGGCCAAGTGCTAGAGCTGGGTTAAGATGGTATATAGGAGATGAGATATTATGAAGTCAACTAAATTACAGTGGAAAAGTCCGCGGGAAAAAGAAAAATAATTTCGGAGTTAAGAGATTGATATGACGGAAGAGGTCTCAAGCCGAGATATGTTAGAAATTCGGAACTGTAAGGCTGAGAGATATCGGGGGATTTGAAGTTAATTTATTTGCCTTCGAGATTTTTGTCGGACGTCCGATGAGACAGCCGTGCTATCCGAGAGCTACCAAGGTTACGGCGGATCCTGTCATGTTGCCGATCTCGGTTCATATCAGTCCTATGCCTCAGTAGCTCTCGGCATCATCATAGCAGATTTATCCGGTCCAGCGTCTGTACCGGGATGCAGGAGCTCGGCTTTAGTAGCCATGAGGCCGAAGGGCCGACTGCTGCTATAAGTGGAACGACTCCATCTGGGTCTGTCGGAGCCAATGAAATCCATGTTCAAGCAATGGCGTTCTATCTCTTGTCGATGGGGGCAAACTGAACTGTAGATGTAATGAGGGTTGGAGTTTTGAGGTTGAATTATCCTATCACATGATATCGTTGTGCTGATGGGAAAGGGAGCAAGAAGAGACCTAAAAGAATTTCGTAAAACATCTAACCTTAACATCTACTTGTATGTTACATAAGGTATCCGGGGTAGCTATGAACTAACACGTGCCCAATGATTGAAACAGACACAATAATGGCCATTAGACTGTCGGGTGCATGCTCTCCCACTTGTGAACTGCTTCAATCGCGGCAGTAACCTTGAGTCCAATACGAGCATCGAGCTCGTAGCTCTCCCAGCGAGCAGCATGTTCGAGGTACCCCTTGCACTCGGCTACCTGCTTTCGCTCAGTCTCCATGATCGTCTCCCCAGATCCTGTCGACGTTTCATCCGATGTCTTGGGGGAAGCAGCAATCCCATGCAGGGCCTGGTATGTTGGACGCTCCATCCAGAAGTTAGCCGCCATTTCGAAATGCGCAACTGGGTGGACCCAGTCATCCTTCAGGTGGCCCTTGAACACAGACTTGTCGTGGTTCAAGACGCGAGTTTGCAGGATATTTTTCGCCTCGTGGTGTCTGTGCAGCGATCGGAAAATTGCAGCCCGGAGAAGCTCCAGGATCGCCTTTTCTTCGGTGCCCTCGCGAGACCATGTCTTGTTGTTTTTGCTTTCGCACCATTGAAGCCGGGTCAAAGACTCTTCTAGCTGCTCGTTGGTCATGCGACTGTGTCCGTTCCAGAAGAAAATCATTTCTTCGATGGGGTCAACTCCAATCGCATCCACCAGAGACACGTTCCATTCTTTGGCGCGCGCCTCCCATTTGGCAAGCTTCCGAGCCACAAAGACATCGAACGGCAGTTGTCGGGCCAAGAATTTCTTCTTCCCGGCGAATTCGGGGGCCTTCCGCATGTACACAGTGGCTTTCTTAGCATGTGCCTCGGCAAGCTTTGGGTCGTCGAGGGATTGCCGGTACAGGGCAACATGGCACGATCCGGCGATGTAGTAATACAATGAACGAGACCACGAGTTGAGGTCCACGCACTGAAAGAATTAGCTTGGTGGTTCAAAAACCCTGTTAAAAAAAAGTCTTACCTCGATGAATGCTTCAGCGCAGACATCGTATTTATGGAGGAACAGTGCGTTCAAGCTCTTTTCGAACACGCATAGCGCCTCGACCTGCTTGAGCGGGCTCTTCTTGTCTGTGGACAACAGTTCCAGAGCGCTTCCCAGCTCCTTATTCGCGCCTAACATGCGCGATTCTTCGATCAGCCAAAGTTGACTGTTAGGGAACCGAGACCGCATCTCCGCCAGCAGCGCAGCCAGCCTCTCCTGTGGGTATCCCTCGACGTCGGTTTCGCCAGGTGTTGGGTCGGGCATGATATCGCAGTAGCGGACAAAGCCATTGTAATATCCTAGCAGTGCCAAGGCAGCCATGGCACCGATGAAGTTGTGGAACTTGCTAGCTTGCCAGAGCATTCTCAGTCCTCGCTGCTTGTCGCCGTGGAAGCCAATGACGGAAAGAAGCTTGTTGAATGATGGTGGGACCATGGAGATCAGTAGAAGAAGAATACCATAGCAGAAGTTGACACCAGAGTGCACAAAAGTATCAATTTCATTCTTGAAGATGTCGGAGTCGGGGTCGTGGTGGATATGCTTTGCAGGTGTGAAAGTGCCCGTTGACGTATCTGGAGACACCCCTCGGGGAGGGATAGCCAGTCCATTCATTGACGAATTCACCTCGGCTTCCTCGACGGTATCCACTTTTGCGCCGTCTTTCAATAAAAGACTGGACGATTCCGACTTTGTGTCGGGGCATGCAGCGCTCGAGGTCGAGAGGTCACTCGTGCTGGGCAGTAGAGCTTTGTGTATATTTCTCTGCTCCATAAACTTATCTTCCATCTTCATGATGGCATCTAGAGCGATGTAAGCCTTTCTCAGCCGATAGAATGCTTTGATGCTTTCTGTCAGGCTTTCATTCAGCACCCCGACCACCGCACTCATCAATTGGGCGATTGCTTGGCACAGAGCATATTCGGTGCCGGCAGCATAGATATCGGAGTGAAAAGCATTGGGTGCTTGGGCGTTTTGTTGGGACCGGGTTTGATCGTTGGCCGCGCTGGTTTCTGCTTCATAAAGGCGTTCGGATGCTGCGGGATTGTCAGAAACAGTGGATTCAGAAGATAAAAAGAGCATGGACCTTGTCGCATAATCTCCTGCTCAAAGCCTAACGTTGCCCGGACGAATGCAACCACGCCTTTACCCAACTACGCGATCGAGAGTCAGCATCTTTCTTCGAGGTCTGTGTTACGTCATATCTCATAGTGACGATCACTCACATTGTGAAAAGACGAAGTGCCCGTGGAGAGACCACTCTCCGCACCGTCAACATCATCATCGAGAATCCGCGTTGCCGCTAGATGGGCATGGCATTAGTCAGTGCCCACAGGTCGGACATTCCCCACTGGACATACCTGTCATTGCCTCGTGCACTAGCTCAGAATATCACGGTGAGCATGCAATCAAACGACCACTATTGGCTTCGCTAGAGTATATGGCACCACTCACAGTCTTTCAACTCAACCACGGAGTCCACAGACCCCGCTGGCTTTTTGCCATACAACCAGGACCCGACTCGCAACATAGCGAAAACCGCTGGCAGTGAGTATGAAGAATGGATTTTTCAATGGGGACACAATCAACAATGATCTCAGGTCAGATCAGTGCGATCAAGCCGAAAAGAGAGAGCGCCGGATCGGGAAGAATGTCAATATGTCAACTGTACGATGGCAGACACACGATGGACGAGAACATCACTCATGTGAGAGAGTAACAAAGGGAAAAGGGAGAACACAAAGAAAGAAGTGGAGAGGGGAAGAGGGAAGGTCGAGGAGGGGGGAGGGGCGAGAAGTAATATAACAACACGTCTTAGGCTGAGGCTCTCTCTTCCCATGGTTTCTTTTCGCCGGCACCTCCGTGCGTGCCTATTCATTTTATAGACGGTCAAGTCCAACATTAACCTGATGGTTATAGACTTATTGTATTGGATATTACTGAGTACTCTCTTCTATTTTCTTCTTCAATATCACTATTCTATTCATCAAATTTTTTTTTATTTAAATCCCAACGCTGTATCTGTTTTCCACCGTTGTCTCCCAACTACATCATCGTTATCGCCTTATCGCGGTCTTACTAAGTCAAACCTCCGACCTCCGACCTCAAAGCTGCCACATCCACGTCCACATCTCCACCTATCTATCTACCTTTGATACTCCTGGTCTATCACATCTACCACAATGTCAAACCCAACTACCCAGAAGGCCGATCCCACAGAGCAGGCCCCGCCGCAAGCCAAGCCCCAAGTCCTAGAGGAAGATGACGAGTTTGAGGATTTCCCCGTTGAAGGTACCGACCAAACACTCAAGCTCATCCCTGGAGCAACGAAGCTAACTCGACGACATCCAGACTGGCCCCAAGAAGAAGCCGAGCAGGCCAATGGCTCGACAGCAAATGACGGTAGCGAGCACCTGTGGGAAGAGAGCTGGGATGACGATGATGCGGCGGAGGACTTCTCAAAGCAGCTCCAGTGAGTTCGACTTTCCCTATACTCCCATTCACATTCACTTCCCTACATTCTGAATCCGCTTTATGCCACATTCCTCATCTTCAAATTCTCCTTGATTTCATATCTACACCGCCACCGACGCTCGCACCCCCGATCCCACATCCCCGCCACAGCTGTCAGCTTCCCCTCCTTCACCGCACCCACTAACATGCATCACCTCATCCAGGGAAGAATTGAAGAAAGTCGAAGCATCGGCTTAGACCCAGACGAAACCGAACAAGCGCACCAAAAAGAGATAACCCCCGCGTCGGGTTTCGGGATGGGTTCATTATCGAGTTGGCTGGCCATTTCATCTCGCACACTATACCCCCCCCCTGTCTTTGGAACCAATGGGAGGATTCAGAAACCATAATTGCCGCATGCATTTGTCGGGAGCTTGTCAGGGAGGAAATGAGACACGGTTCTTTTTGACTTTTTTACGATTCATTACTCGGAGCGCAGATCTTGCTTTCGGGATTACTATCATGATGTTCTCTTTGGTGTTTCACCAATATCAAAGCTTCTCATTCCGCCCAAGTCTAAACTGGTATTTTGTAGGATAGGATGAACGGAAGTATCAGTCGAAGTTGGATCGGCACGGTTCAATTCGGTGTACATGCCACTGTGGCGCTGCTATCCTATTTATTCACCGTAAGGATCCCCTCTCGTCTTTATACATGACAATTGACCTCGAGAGATCTCTGGGTGTCGCGACTAAAGCTTCGGTTTCGTACCTAGGCACAACACTTAGTTATCCGATCTAAGAGCACAATGGAGGTCTTTTTTTAAAATAAAAATGTGTTTGTAATTAAAGGAAATTCATTGGCTGTGTACATTACAGTTTCATAAACATGCGGGACGAAAGAGAAGCCGATGTAGACTCATCTTCGCCGACTATTTTTCATCATTTACTTACTGGACAGAGCAGCAACACCGGGCAACTCCTTGCCCTCGAGAAGCTCGAGCGAAGCACCGCCACCAGTCGAGACGTGGGAGATCTTGTCCTCGACCTTGTACTTAGCGGCCACGGTAGCGGTATCACCACCACCGATGATGACGATGGAGCCGGACTCGGCAGCCTTGACAGCGGCGTCGAGGGTAGCCTCGGTGGCGCTGGCAAAGGGCTTAAGCTCGAAGACACCGGGGGGACCGTTCCAGAGGATGGTCTTGGCCTCAGCGATGGTCTTCTGGTAAAGCTTGACACTCTCGGGGCCAACATCCAGACCCATGTAGCCGTCGGGAATACCGGTGGCGTCGGTAGCGGCACCAACGGTGGCATCGGCGGAGAACTTATCGGCAGTGACGTAGTCAACGGGGAGGACGATCTCGACGTTGTACTTCTTGGCCTTCTCGACGATCTCACCGACGATCTTGCTGCCGGCCTCGTCGAACAGACTGTTTCCGATCTTGACGTTCTCAAGAGTTTTCTTGAAGGTGAAGGCCATTCCACCGGTGATGATAAGGCTGTTAACCTTGGGGAGAAGGTTGTCGATCAGCTGGATCTTGTCAGACACCTTCGCACCGCCGAGGATGGCGAGGAAGGGACGGGCAGGGCTCTCAAGAGCCTTGGCGAAGTACTCCAGCTCCTTCTTCACGAGGAAACCGGCGGCCTTCTGGGGGAGATCCACGCCAACCATGGAGCTGTGAGCGCGGTGTGCGGTACCGAAAGCATCGTCTGAAATGGATGTTAGAAATAGAAGAACGACAGGGAAATCGGAACGTTATCGTGGGGTTACATACTGACGTAAACGTCACCGAGGGCAGTGAGGCCCTTGCGGAACGCATCAACATCAGCCTTGTCGGCCTTGACCTTCTTGCCCTCGGCATCCTTGGAGCTGCCCTCCTCCTCAGCGTGGAAACGCAGGTTCTCAAGCAGAATGACCTGGCCATCGGAAGCCTTGTTC
Organism: Penicillium thymicola; assembly: GCA_030142185.1. NCBI lineage: Eukaryota > Fungi > Ascomycota > Eurotiomycetes > Eurotiales > Aspergillaceae > Penicillium > Penicillium thymicola. The sequence continues at coordinate 28,339 of LACB01000013.1, forward strand.
ACGGTCTCCTCAGTCTGGGGACCAACGCAGTCCTCAGTGAAGGTGACGCTCTTGCTGAGAAGCTTCTCAAGCACGGGAACAACGGGCTTCAGGCTGTACTTGGGGTTGACCTTGCCATCGGGGCGGCCGAGGTGGGACATGAGGACAACGGCCTTGGCACCGTTGTCGATAGCATACTTGATGGTGGGCAGAGCACCGACGATACGCTGGGGGTTGGTAACGTTCTTGTTCTCATCGAGGGGGACATTGAAGTCAACCTGTTTCAATCAGCGGTTAGGGGCTGCGAGTAATGAAGCTCAATTGACTGGGAGCTTACCCGGATCAAGACACGCTTGCCCTTGAGGTCGACATCAGTAACGGGGAGCTTGTTAGAGAGAGACATTGTAGGTGATTGATGGTATGACAATGGGAAAAGAAGCAAGAAAAGGGATAGAAGTAGGAGAAAGAACTAATCAGGCCACGGTGAGTCGCGATCAGTCGAGAGTGGAGGGGTCAGTTCTGGTGGGGCAGGCCGGTGAAGAGGTCGCACCCGTAGCAACCTGGGTACTTACCTATAAAGTACTTGATCTCTCGAGGTACTTTCATGAAGTATGAGTCAAGTAGTGTTTCCTAAGTATCTACATAAAATTGGTACCTCAATTTCCCGTACCCAACTATCCCCGGAGAGGTGATCGGGCTGACGCGGGACTGATGTCAGAGCTGCTTGTTGATACGGGGAAGGCCGGGCCATAAAAGAGGACTAAAGTCCTCTTTAGCCTCGGAGTCGGGCATTTCTGGGAAGATTACCTCTACGGATGGAAATGTCCATAGCCGCTACATGCTTGGATCTTTTCCGAATCTCATGTGAAGCTCCAAGGGGGTTGAAAAGCTAAATAGCTGAAAAGCGGGATTTTTCTTGAAGCATCCAAAGTCAAATCACCGAAATTGTTAATAGCAAAATCCCGAGTTGGTATTCCCAAATGTGCAAAATCCGACCTTTTGAAATGTATACCTTGCGGGCAAATACTAGAACCATGTACATCAAAGCTAGGATCAACCGGAACGCCCGAATAATTTGGCAAAAGAAAGAGTGCAATTTATAGCCTGTGTAGCCCGAATCGTTTATCATGATAAACGCGTTGAATAGCGTTCAATTAGGTCTCCTCGGAGGAGTTAGTCAGAGAAAGGTATGCAGTCCACGCAATACCAATGGTTGAGACGAATGGCTGGGTTATGAAGTCAGCATGGGACCCATCTTAATGAGGAGAACATGGGGGACTCACAATCTGGAACTGAATGGGAATGACCCGGAAGTTTAGAATCTGCACTGCCGGCCAGAGCACAAAGTTGGCCTTCAGGGTTGGCAGGTAGACATCACGGAACTTGTGTGTCAATGCCCTTCTACCACCACCCTCGGCGATCGTCATGTAGGTAAAAAAGCACGCCAGACCTAGAATAAATCAGCCCAGTCCAAAAACATCCCAAAGTAGCTATAGCTAGAGGCGGAACATACCAAATGGCGCAAAAATGAACTGGTCAAAAGCGACACGCTTGAAAGCTGGAGCCGTTGGATTCTTCTTGGTGAGTGGGAATGCTCTGGACAAGAATCCGAACCACTGGAACTGCAACGGCGCCATGAAAAAGCCATAAGCCATGAATCTTGTCAGACGCTCGAAATCGAAAGGCGGAACCGAGCTCCGGACATATCCCAGTTCCCCCACAGCAGGGGTCTTGTGCTTGTCAATGTCGGGGATCTCTATTGAAAGGAAGTCGTCCCCGCTTGTCTGAGGCAGGCGGGTCCGGAAGGCCGTAATCAGCTGCGCAACGGTATCGGCAACACCACCAAGCACCTATAACATCCATTTGGTTAACTGTCGGTCCATAGGGTAATCAATATCGCGGGCGCTTACAGCGTTGGTGACCATCGTCGTGAGCACTATTAATAGCAGTGATGTCAGTCTGTGATCCCGCGGGTACCGGCGGCAAAAGGCTTACCTGGCCTTTCAGCATAGTAGGTATTAAATTTAGCAGCGAGACGTGCTGCTACTGCCATCTCGACAAGGAAAACTATCGTGTGCAATAAAGGCTAGAAGATAATGTCAACAGGATTAGCCGCTGTAAACAAATTGGAAGATGACAACATGCCAGGGTCAGTAAGGGGCATCAAACATACCACGCGACCGTAGATGTATCTCTTATTCAGTCCATCCAGGACTTTCCGCTTCGCAGAACAGATCATGTCAGGATTCTAGTCACTGGAGCAGAGTGATAGGCAAGGTTTCTGGGAAGAAACCAGGTGCGCCAGTATGACGTAAAGTCCAGGAGCACCGGGGCAGTTGAAAAGCTGAGCTGAGAACCTGGATATTAAACCCAGTTCCCAAAGATATATAAGAAAATCGTAGATAAGATGATATCAAAGAAAGAAGATAGTCCTCTCCAAGTTCCCGCACTAAGTCACCTGGTCAAGTACGACACCGAGTCGATTACCCCGTGATCTCCTTCCACCAATCACATTCCTTGAACTTTATTTTGCTGCCTACTACGGAGTATACAACATAGTTATATATATATATCTACGTACTACCTAGGTAACTCATTTGTTTCATAAATATGAGTTCTGTAGCAGCAACTATACATAACCAACGTCAATCAGTAACAACATGGTTGTATCCGTTGTGATTCCGAAAGCAATAGCATATATTTTCAAGACTTTGTCCGACTCGCCCACATCGCTCTTTACTTAGCCTACTACGTATAGTTAGGTAACTATATGGCCGGATAGAAATAGATTTATTCTAGCTTCTTAACCCTAGGTAGTAGTACTCTAAAGTTTACCCTACAATTATGATGTGTTACTTTTGGTCTAACTATAGATATAGTTATATTCTATAGTTAACTATTACAATTTTATCCGTCTTTCAAACAGTATTAACGCTTTCCTGTCGTCCACGGCGTGGCGGCCCGGGGTTCAAGACCCCATGATAGGCTACTAGATACCAGCTACCAGATAGCGAAAAGCTACAAAGTAGATACGTGCTAGTGTAGAGTCTCGACATATAAAAGGTAATTACCCAGGCTTAATGTGTTGCCAGACTCGAAGATCATTTCAAAACGACACGATAAAAGAACAAGGAAAAATTATGTCAAGGACAGGCTACATTGAAGGTAGCTATAGATTCGTGTCATATATATGTACAGTGTTAGACTGGTCTTAACCAGAGCGAGGCTGATCATCCGCCAAAATGTCCGGAAGATCTCGGATATCAGTCGTTTCGTTCGTGTTCACATCTACAAGCCGGACTGCCTCCAAATGAAGTGGGCCCGTAGCCAGAGGAAGAAGTTTGATTTCGGTCGAGTGGCAAGTTCCTGGAAGGAGAGGGCTAATAAAAACGTCAGTTTAGAGGAATAGAGGGAAAGAAAAACAGCAGGGAGTGCCCACCCCACGCGAATATCCGTGCTCAAGCTGATCAGTTCCGCTTCCTGGCCAGACACACTCTTTTGCCTCGCATGAACGATATTATCGTCAGTGACCGCCTCGGCCACTTGGTCCTCCTTCCGGCTAGTAATAGATGATGATGAAGGCCGAGCAACATGACCTCGTAGGTCCACACGTTTCCGCTTGGGGATGGCGATCAAGGCAAACTTGCGAGGAATGTTTGATCGATTGACAATAAAAACATCCCAAGAGAAGACAGAACCCACTTGCACACGAACAGGTCCGGAGAAGGAAATTGTGATACCCACATCGGTGACCGAATATGCTCGTTCTCGTAATGAGCTTCGATGGGAAGGTGTCACGCCTACTTGAGTTGATACCGATAGACTGGTAGGGCGGTTGGTCCTCTGCAGTGCTGGACTGGGCCCCCCAAAAGTTGGATTTAGGGCAACTGAGAAATCGACATTGGTTTTCCACTGCATAGAAATACGTGGCTTGCAGGTATCATCCACGAGAATTATTGCCTCCAGAGATATGTCCAGCGTGCTAAGCAACGCGGTAGATGATGGATTGGTCTCTGGGCCATACTCCGGTGTGAGTTTATACATTAGAGTCACGTCGTCTCGCGGACGGCAAGTAATAGGAAGAGTCAGGCCCGGGGTGTCTGACAGCGACTCAATCGTTCCCTCGGACAGGTGAAGACTTGCTTTGTCAAAAAAGACCTCGCAAGCCAGATAAGGCGTGACCTCAAAGTCAAGACTGGCCACGGTCATTGGTATAGCAGTGTAGGAGCTCAGCCGAGAGTACCGAATCCTTGCACTTGCAGCGGGCACAACGCGAAAGGGATGGCCATGTTGTTGCTGGATATTGTATATCGGGTCCTCGTTATACGTCGTCGGTACAACCCTCAACAGTCTGGAAGCAGGAAGGAAAGGCTCTTTATGATTGAAGGATTTGTCGGTGGATAGAGATTGCAGCATGTTGGTCGATGCGGGGACGAGTGAGGGGAGATAGTCATCCTCCGAATCATCTTGGCGGCGAGCGTCAGCCGGATTCAGACTGGCAGAGGCAATGAATAAGAGTGAGGGGTGTTGGATTCGGATACGGGGACGTCCTATCAACCCATTAGTGACGTTCAGGTTATGATACACAGCCCGAAAATTCAAACAACTCACGTAGTATAGTTTCAATATTCCACACCAAATAGACATGGTTCCCACTGCCTTCATCGCCCTCAAATTCATTGAAAACCACCAGGGGATCCTCATCTCCACTAACAATCCCCGAGAATATTATATCTCGAGTTGGCGTAAGGTTTTCACCAACTGATTCCGCTGGATCGACGGCAAAGACATCGAGCTTGACTTCGAGTCGTGGCAGGTAATGTTTCAGGATCGTTTCTGAGCAATCCGACAGTCTCAGGACGATACGGACGAGCAAAAATTCATCTAATAGCTATGGATGAGTAAGACGACACCCCTGCCGAGTATTTGGGAGCCCATACCAAAGAACAATAGAGACCGCTGAGGGATTGACGAGAGAACAGAGGGGAGATCTTCAGCTCCATTCTCTAGGGCCGAACTGAGGGCGGTCTCAATGTCGAATGCTGGAGCATGAGGCACAACGGTATCAAGAATAGCATGACGCAACAATTCACCCGGGATCTCCAGACCAGGCATTGCGACAACGGATGTCGCAAAGGAGTCAATAAAGTGGCTGTTTGGAGCTCAGGAGATAACCGATAAGTGTTGATACGGTAGACGCGAAGTGCCAAAGGCGCAGAAATCCCGGAGATCATCCATGAAGCTCCGTTTTCACTTCTTTCTCTTCATATCTTCAACACCCTTCACCATGGATCCCAGCATTAACCAACGCTCTGCCATATGGCAGCAGGCGCAAAATGCCGAAGGGCGCGTTTATTATTACAATGTCCAGACCAAAGCCACGCAATGGGCCAAGCCTCAAGAGTTGATGTCTCCGGTTGAGGTTTGTATTTGACCGCAAAATGCTATGAGCTTAACTGACCTGTTTATAGCTTGCTCTCGAAAACCAGCCATGGAAGGAACACACCACAGATGCTGGGCGCAAGTACTGGTACCACACAGAAACCAAGCAAAGCACATGGGAGATGCCTGCGGTTTACAAAGATGCGCTTGCACAGGCGCCTGTCCCCCTGGCTGCCCCCGCGTAAGTTCCTCCCAAACTAACTTCCTTCAACTCTAATCCCATTATAGTGCCCCTTCCTTTGTGGCCGGCGGAACCTCTTTTTCGCAACCCCAGCAACGTGACCGTGACCGTGACGACTTCGACCGTGGCGACCGCGGTGATCGCGGTGATCGAGGATACGGCGACCGACGCAGTGGATATGGCTCATATGAAGCAAACGGGATGATTGCTGCCCCAGAATACAAATCACAGATGGATCCCGACTATCATTCTCTTGAGGAAGCCGAGAGCGCCTTCATGAAGCTCCTCAAACGTCACAACGTGCAGCCCGATTGGACTTGGGAGGATACAATGCGCGCTACGATCAAAGACCCGCAATACCGAGCTCTCAAGGATCCGCGAGACCGCAAGGCAGCATTCGAGAAATACGTGGTCGAGGTTCGCATGCAGGAAAAGGATCGGGCGAAAGAACGATTTGCCAAGCTTCGCGCGGATTTCAACACTATGCTGAAGCGGCACCCTGAAATCAAATACTACAGCCGCTGGAAGACGATTCGCCCGATCATTGAGGGGGAGACCACATTCAGGTCTACCAACGAGGAAGATGAGAGACGTCAGCTTTTCGAAGAGTACATCCTTGAACTCAAGAAGGCTCATCTCGAGCAGGAGTCTGTCACGCACAAGGCCGCTATGGATGAGCTGATGACCATTTTGGGCTCACTTGACCTGGAGCCATACACGCGCTGGTCCGAGGCTCATGCTGTCATTCAGTCTGATAGCAAGTTCCAAGGCGATGACAAGTTCAAATCTCTGAGCAAGTGCGACATTCTGACTGCCTTCGAAAATCATATCAAATCCCTGGAGCGCGCTTTCAACGATGCTCGCCAGCAGCACAAGGCAGCCAGAGCTAGAAAAGAGCGTAAGAACCGAGAGCAGTTTGTGGCCCTCCTTAAGGAGCTCAGAGCTCAGGGCAAGATCAAGGCGGGCGCCAAGTGGATGAATATCTCCCCAATCATTAAGGATGACCCCAGATACCATGGGATCCTGGGCCAGCCTGGTTCGACCCCTCTTGATTTGTTCTGGGATATGGTGGAAGAAGAAGAGCGCGCTTTGCGTGGACCTCGGAACGACGTTCTCGATGTTCTGGATGTAAGTCGTCTAGGGTTGAACGGAATCGTTGACTATAGATACTAACTGATTCCAGGACAAACGATATGAAGTTACGACCGAAACCACATTTGATGAATTCAATTCTATCATGTCCGCCGACCGCCGCACATCCAAGATCGACCCTGAGATCCTCAACCTCATCTTCCAGCGTATCCAAGAAAAGGCAATCCGACGCACAGAGGATGAGAAGCACGCCGCCGATCGTCAACAGCGCCGCGCAGTGGACGCACTGCGCTCTCGTATCAAGCGCCTCGAGCCCCCTGTCCGGGTCACCGATACCTGGGCCGAAGTTCAACCTCGCCTTGAGAAATACGAAGAATACAAGGCCCTCGATTCCGATGAACTTCGGGAGTCTGCCTTTGAAAAGGCAATCCGTCGCCTGAAAGAAAGGGATGAAGATGCAGAGAGGGATCGCGAAGCACACTCTCAAAGCCGTGGAAGTCGACGGGATTACGACCGTGGTGATCGTGAATACCGCAGTGGACGAGGAGAACGCCGTGGACCCAGCGGCCAGTCCACCCGCACCCCGGAAATGGATGCATATGAGGCAGACCGTCGCAAGGCACAAGCCGACCGCGAACGAACTTACCGCAAGGTCAGCGGTATTTCCCCACCCCGTGACCGTCGCGATGAACGTGGAGACCGCGACCGTTACCGCAGCCGAGACCGTGACTTTGACCGTCCCCGTGCTAGAGACCCAGATCGACGTGAAGACGAACGCGAGCGCCTGTACCGCACTCGAGGTGATCCCCGCGGAAGCCGTGATGAGCTTGATTATGGTGGTGGTACTGGTGGTACTGGTGGTGTCGACACTCGCAGTGTGGCTAGTGGTGACCGCCGACGCCGACGTGACAGTGATACCGAGAGTGTGGCTAGCCGATCTGCCAAGCGGTACCGACGTGATAGCCGTGAGCGAGAGCGCAGCAAGGGCCCCAGAATCCCCCGACGGGAACGCTCTGCTATTCCGGAAGAAGAAACCGAGGATGCGAAGAAGAAAGACGAGAAGGCCATTCACTCTGGCAGCGAGGAAGGAGAGATTGAAGAGGAGTAGGTGGGAGTGGACATTCTCATTCACACTTGACTTCATATGCAAGTAATATCTGCCCTTCAACACACATACATGTAGGATATTGAGCTGAATCTATGTTGCAATGCTATTTGCCTTCTTCCAGACCTTGTAATCTCCTGTAGACATCTACTACGCGGACTTGAACGCCCTTGGGCTCACTCTCATGCTTGAGTGATTGTCAAAAGTTGGGGTCTGAACCATTTGAGTCTCCCATAATGCTACTCGCCCTGCTGATGTTGTGTTCCAGTAGTCCTTGTGAATAGCTGCGTGTACTCCCCCATTGGATATACTGGCTGACCGCCTCTATCACCGCCTGGTTAAAGCCAATTTCAATCTCTAAGCTGATTTGAGTTTCTCTTTTATTTCTATACTTCGCATTTGTATTCCTTGTAATAATGGTTTGTGTGGGATAAAACCATTAAATGAGACAAATAATATAGAAAGGTATCACGGTACGGTCGCAAATTTTGTGATGGCGGTTTGAAGAGATCTCTTTAGATAGAACCACACCTTGAAACCACTGTTTTTTTATATACATATTATACCCTTTATACTACTCTCCCTCCTCCCTCGTTTTAGTTGTATGCATTAAAGATCTTACTCTGCTATATGTTCACGTACATATGAGATTCATGCCATCGGAGGGGTTTTGACTGGCAGTATATTATATAATCAGGGGTGGGGGCTGAGGGGTCCACCTGGGCACTGACTTCAATGGGGCGGCCCCCTGTGGAGTTCCAAGGTTGTTCCACTCCGCCACATTCTCGGGGAATCTGGAGTACACAGCCGCCTATGGATGTTTCCCTGCTTTCCCTACCGCCTTCTGATTTACTAACAACGTACAACGTACCTAGGTAGCCCTCATTCTTTACATATATATATATATTTACACCTACCCCCAGCGAAACTTACCCACAAATATCTGTCTACTCCCATACCTGATAAATATCTACTGCATTCCTTTGTTTCTTTGGCGCAATGTCTTTAGGATCACTGGCAGGATGGCAATCTACCCTGTTTAGTGCTCTTTCGTGCACAAACACTATATCGTATCTTCAGACCGATATACAAATAAATGTGGTCATCTCAATACTTCTAAGTTCCGCTATCTTCTTTAATGTAAGAAACCACAAAACCAGCCGCTTTTTTTGTTCGACTGAGACTAATTCATCGCTATCTTGTCAGTTCGAATATACAAATGGAAGCGTGATAGCGGCGCTCGCCGTCTTGGAGACCCCAACCTCCATGAACGCCTCACGCCCCCAGCAAGTCGATATTTCCAAAGTTGACAAAGTTGAAGACGGCCATGTGGACCAGAGTTATGTTACATCAAGAGATAGACCAGAAGATACAAGGCAGTTACTCTGGAGTCTGAGGCAGACCTTCCTCTGGGATGTTATGCCTTATCTCGGTGTTGGTCTCTTCACGTGCGCCAGTCTCTACCTCATATCACTCTTTGACTTCATTGGCCCTGACTTGAACATTTCGCATGCTATGTCCACGTTTGTCGGCGCGGGATGCTTTACGATGAAGTCAATATTCTCTATCACACCCGGCTCTAATGCTGTCACCAACCAACGAAGCCTTGCTCGTCGGCATTTACAAAGTCAAAAAGGATTCTGGTCAATTTATCCTGGGCTCAATGTCTTCTTGATATATAACCTTGCGACAGTTTTGATCACTATCCCGGCATGGCCGATTTTTGCAGGGGGACACAACCTTTTTGTCTCAATTCTTTTCAGGTTAAGTTTCGGGCTTCTTTTAACAAATCTGCATACGGCTTGGGTTCACGCCGTTATTTCGAAGCCTAGCAAGAAATCGATTTGGCAGAGACTTCCTGGCTGGCGAGAGTGGATCGCGATAATCCCAGCAGCATCTCTGGATATAGTCCTGCCGCACTGTGTCTACTATTTGACGAAGAGATTTGGGGCATCCATGGGTTACCAGGCTTTTGGAGAAGTTCAGTTCGCGCAGGAAAATCTCGGAAGCCTCGCTTTTCTTGCAATGGCAGTTGTATTTGAATACTTGGCCTCGGTTTTCACACGAGCTATATATATCAGGGTTGCGGCGTCAATGCTACCCAACGATGATGAATCCGTTGTACCGTTCGACCGCAGCTTTGGAGGCCGAGCGGGAAACAATGAGACACATTGTCTTACCATCATTGATGCGTTCAGGACTATGGCATTGCTGAACTGGTATCGTTATCTGAAAATTGTCTGGGAAGTGCTTTACTACGAGCATATTGGGATAGTGTTCTCTGCCATTGCCATCGCCATCCAGACGACCTTTTGGGTGTAATGCACTGCTGTATTCAGACCCATCGCTGATCCCTGTGCAAGCTACCACTATGTTGCAAATAAATGATTCTGCGTTTCCTTTGTGACATACTAAGGCTTATAAATGCGAAGTTTGAGCCTTACCCAACTATTTCACCTAGGAAGGGAATTTATTATAAGTGAATGGTATCTGTCCTTGTGTCGTTCGAAGCGTCCTCGAGGGTCGGGTAGTGTCCCTTAATGCGTGTGGTCGTCTGCTCCTAGTACATTTAGTCCCAGCATACGCTAAATATTTTCTTCCTCTCCGTTCCTAGTGTACTCGGTATTTCTACATTGTAGTGCCTGACCTCCTCTTCAACAAAGAGAAAGAACAGTGTGTCCCTTGGGGGCCACTATTGCTGCACCCCTGCAATTTTGCCCAACAAGAACATCAGACCAACCCGCCCCCTTTTCTTGGCGTCGCAAATTGCGGCTGAGTGCTAGTTGCCTCTTTTGATGATCTTGGATAGGGATCACCTGCTCTCTACGCAGGTGGCGCTTTCTGGATAACGGCCCGACTTAGAAGTATGTTATCGAGGGACGCGATAACATCAGTTATACATGGTGCTCATTCGACCAATGTAGTCCACTCGTCCCAAAAATGGGTTGTCCAGCTCGTTCAACGCAGTGGCATGTTGGTCCTCGATTCGATAATCTACTACTTCGCCTATTCAACTCATCCACAATGGCAGATAGCTATCCAAGATGACAACGAACGCCACTAAAACCCTCCCTGCGGAGATAGATCTCCAAATCTTATCCCAACTCCCAGACTTCTACGCTCTCGAAAATTTGCTTGAAGCATCACCGCAAGCGATGGAAGTTCCCTACTGACTATTTACATACCACCCAGGCCGTTCAGGCTTCCTGCCAGGGTAAAGCGTTGGACCTGACTCGTCTTTTCCACCTTGTCGCACTTGTTCGGGCACCGTCAGCCAAGTACTCGTCTTTGGACAATTTGCTCGAAGCTTTCCACGGACGTACTACGCTTGCTGAATTCTGTTCTCTGAGACTGTGGCACGCGAAATGATTCGTATAGCAGCACAAGTCCAATATACAGCTTGCCAATGCTTAACGAATCTTCTAAAAAGGCTTGACCAAGCATGTACCCCTGAATTACTTGCCCAGTGGGATGTACCGCCCCACCGGAGAGAACAAGGCCTGGCGCACCCGTCATGGGTTGAAGAGTTTCATGTTTATCAAGCGCTGTGGTCTCTTCAATTGATATCGGACTTGTACCATGCTTCAGGACCAGATCCTATGAAGTCGCAGTCTGGAGAATCTTGGGGCGGCTGGGGCTGGTCTGAAGTAGAGATCCAAGACATCAAAACATATAGATCATATCTTCCCGACGCGTTCGAGGTAAGATCCCTATTACCGGCCAGCTCAGATGAAATACAATATGTTTCGGTCTTTCTGAGAGAGCTTGGGGTTGTGTCACTCCCCAGTCGACGAACCAGTGCCAGAGGCTCACGCCACGAACAACACTGATAAGTTTGACTATGTTGCTCCATTTTTTGAATCACTGCAGACACCCAACATGCCTAATGGCTCGATGTGGTCAATGCAACCTTTCCCGGAGAATTCAGAGATCAACACCAAATGGCACAAATCTGCCAGACATGCTTCACGTGGCTTTATCAGCAGCTTCTATCGGAAGGAGGTATTCTTACGGGAACGTACAAGGAACCATGGGCCACCAACTCCTGGATTGGAAAAGATTCGAGAGTTCCACAAGCCGGGGCTTTTCATCTGGGACTTATGGCGCATGTACTGCATGGGCTTGATGGAGCCAGGCAGACCCGGAACACCTGCTCCAGATGGATTGGTGGCTGAGGCACTAAGTACGCATGAAATCTTTGAAGAGTTGAGCAGATGGTGTAAATTAATATCATAAGCAAATAATATTTGCCACAGAGCAAGTGTCATCTAAGAGACATCGAGAAGTGCCATTTCAAGGTTCTTAAGCACGTGCTTAACTAAGTAGAATTATTTCGATAGAAGCTTCCATTAGATAGCCTTACAATAAAGACTGAGCATAAACCAGACGAGTATTTTCTCCGGGCCTCCCATCACGAGTTCCATAAGCAATAGGTAGTTAGCGAACTTCAAAACATAGCGTCTTTGTTCAACCTGCCCTAGGCTTCGACTTAGGCCGCCACCAGACGCTCTAGATATAGCAATTATTCCATTATTGTTCTTTCCTATCTTGAACCACTTATAAGTAATGTAGGTATTCGCAAGTCGCCCATAGAGCGATCGTCTACCGAAGATTCTAGATCAGATGTAACCGAAGAGATCAACCAAGGAGTTGATAGCGGCGAGGTGTCGTGGCTGCAGGATCTTATCCGGCTCTAGACTTCCTTAGACGGATATTACTCTAGCCATCTATATTCAACTGGTCAAGCTTTTTTACGTTTCATTTCGTTTCGTCTTGTTTCTTCCCTTCATGCGGTTCTGTTGAAGATGAATCGTCCATATCTGTTGCCGTCAGAAGGAAATTGCTTTCCCGTCTCTCTTATCCCTTAAGAAAACATCCGAAAATTGTATCTCTAGTTGGCTATTGACCCGAGGACAGCCTGGACGGGGGTTACAGACATTTCAATCTTTTGGTTGGGCGATGGAGGCTTGTCATTCCACCATTATCTTATCGCGGAGCACACTGATGGTGATGGCGGCATTGACGGCACTATCTGGATCGTCCAGCCAGAACTTCATGTCTTCTTGGAGCTTGGTGCGACGCTCCGACCACGCAACCTGGCCAACGAAAGTTGGCCACTTATGCGATCGTCCATTTGGCATCTCTCTTGGGCGCCAAGAGATATCGGCCTTTTTTGTTCGGGACTGGCACGGACAGTTGTCGTACTTGGTTCATATTGCTAGCAGTAATTTAGATCTACTCTCACTTTACAAAAACTAATTGAATACCTAGATTATAACGTTAATAAAATTAATACCTTCTAAAATGGCATAGGAACTTCTAATGTAAATTGAATCTGAACTGAATCTGAATTGCATCTGAATTGAATCTGAATTAGATTGTACTGTAGAGAGAGTAGTTGAAGAAGGAAGAATGCAAGATCATTGCTGAGCGTTAACGAGGCACCTATATCACAAGGGGGTCCTGTATCACGTGATCTAAATATACTAATGGGTCCGGTAAGACGGTGAAGGGCCCCCAAAATTCAATATAACGTGATCTATTTGCGGCAGAATTTCTTAGTGCCCCACCAATTAGATCCCCAAGATCTATATATCCAACCATATATTCATACATACCAATCATATCTGTCATTGATCATTCGTAATGGCTTCAAAGACCTGCACTCAGTGCCACCTCTCCCTTCCTCTGGACCAGTTTCGATCGAAGACCGGAAAGCGAGAAACGAAGCAGTGCCAGCACTGTCGAGACACTTCTACCAAATCACACGCTAAGTCTAAATCCACCAACTTGACCGTCAATAATATACCTCGAAATCCGTCTCCAGAGTCTCCGTCTCCCTCAGGGCACCCCCAGAACACGTAGCTATATATTCAATACAATACGCTACTATACAAATGAAATTAGCGTATGTTTCAAAAAGGCGGTGATAAAAGGACGGTGAGGTAATAACCAATGACAGTTATGTGGGCGGAAGACTCCATTTTTAACAGAGCGGATTGAGAGATGTGATCGTAGGATTCCCATGACAGCATCCTAAGACATTGATGATACCCCTCATATTTTAGTTAGCTACCATGGGATATACCTAGGTATGCACCTTCGTGCCTAAATCATTCCTGGCGGTCAGGAGATATTGCTGGAAAGCCATCAGTAACAATCATAGAATATTGGAAAGAAGAGCGGGAAGAGGCGAACTTAAGGATATTTATCGTATGTTAAAGTCTAAATGATCGTTGACACGGGTCTGGGAATACGCTCTGTCCTTGCACTGGTTGTGGGAGGGTGAGTTCCGTCAAGGAAATGCCATCACCACTGGTGGTTCCAATGCTCAAGAGGACATTTTCGAGGTCCTCGGGAAATTCCTGGCTGATACAGGAGGAGCCGCGTCGTCGACAGCCGTTGCAGGAGCGGCGGCACATTAATATAATATAATGCTTATTTTTCTGTGAGGACCCTGTGAGAGGACCCTGTGATAACCCCCCAAGAAGATGCAGTACTTGAAGGAGGGGTGCTCGCTATAACTTTGGATGGTCAAGGGATAGGCCACCGTCTTCATAGTACAAAGAGTAATTTAGTCAGAAAATGCCATGCTCTTTGTAATTCTTTATGGTCTACACATGTCATAGGACCACAAAAGAGCAAATTTCCCCGCGGATGAACATTGGCACCTCCACATTTCGTTAAAAAGGGTAATGGACTCCTCCCACAATAACGGGGAATATTACTCTTTACTATGAATCTCCAAGCTTTCTAACATCAGTGCAGCCGTACAATCAAACTATGTGGGGTATCAGTGTCAACATCGATTTATTTGGATTCTGGTTGGATGTTTTCACTATGTGATACTCATAGTATACCCCTCCATACCCACGGACAACCGGCGTGCGGGGGATATAAGATGACACCGTCCTACCTGTCCGAGTATTTGAATTAAACTTCTTCATCACATCCAACATGGTCGGCGTCCAAGTAGACAACCTCGCTGTCGATGACGGCCCCTTGACATCAGAAAATGCTACCCTCCTCCGCCCCTCAGAACCAACCCTCCCCCTCGAAGAGCTCCGCAAACGATACGACGAGGACGGCTACCTCTTACTAAAAGGAATCCTCCCCCGCGAGGACGTTCTCGCCGCCCGCGATGCATACTTCTCCTCCCTGGAATCAACAGGAGTCCTGAAGCCCGGCACAGCACCTGTCGAAGGTGTCTTTGACCCCGCCAAGAACCATTTAGATTACCCTGGTATTGGAGCAGGACACATTGGCGGGAATGGCAAGCCCGGTGGTGAGCGAGCAGCGTCTTTTGTTGACCTTGCTCTTGATGCACACTATCAGGACTGGTACGCGAAGAAATTCTGTAATCATCCAGCGCTGTATGATTTTATTGCGCGCTTCTCGGATTGGGGAAAGAATACGTTGAGCTTGCGTCGCACGCTCCTTAGGAACAACCTCCCTGGATCGAAGCCGATCGGTGTGCACTATGATCAGATCTTCCTCCGGTATGGAGATCCGACGAGTATCACTGCTTGGGTCCCCATAGGAGATATCAAGCTTAATGGGGGTGGATTGGTCTACTTGGAAAATGGTTTGTTTTGGCCCCCTACCTTTGGTTTAAGGTTTCTTGGGGGAAACTTTGTATACTAATTGGATTTGCAAAACAGGTGACAAAATTGGAGTTGGAATGGAAGAAGCCTTCTTTGCCAAAGCGAAGCAGGCTGGGTTGACCGATGAAGAGGCCAAGTCAGCCTTCAACTCCAACATGATGTCTACGGGCCTGCTATCAGAGTTCCCGACTGAGTTTGCTCGGGAGCATGGTCGACGATGGATGGTGTCGGCGTATGAGGCGGGTGATGTGGTTTTGCACAAGCCTCATATGGTAAGTTTCTTATTATTTAGATGGGAAGTTTGGTTTTACTGACTCTTTGCTCAAGATCCACGCTTCCACTGTCAACAATGATCCGGATAATGTCATCCGTCTTGCGACAGATCTACGGTTCTGCGACTCGTCCAAGCCCTATGATGAGGTCGGTTTTATTGAATGGCTACTGCAAGCCTAAGCAATGAGAGATAGTGACTAATACTTTTCTTTACAGAGATGGATGAATTCTTATACGTTCAACGACGGCGTATAGGGTGTTATTGGAATAGAGCGAACATCAAGCCCAGGGTCAAGAAGGTTCTTGTTTTATTATGTACGGTTTCTTCGACTGTTTGAACATTGAAGTAATCCATGTAAGCCTCCAATCACAATGTAATTTTTGTTTTTGATGAGAATTTTGGAAGCCTGTAAAAAGAACGCGCTGATTCGGCAGATGTTGCATAGGGGACAAGTTGAGACAGAAGAGCAGTATCACTCCCTCATTCCAGTCACTCAAGATGGTGGCTCCCGAGAGTCATTCTTTCTTGGCAGAATCATTATGATCTAACAAGGGCGCACTTGATTCGCAGGAGAATTTGTCTCTGGAATGTGTTCTGTCATTGTTGGAGATCGACACAGGCCCCTAGTTCCACGAAGGAACGTTTTGCTCAAGAAATAATAATTCTGATACAGTGTCAAAACAATTTAACAGATAAACAGCTCCCCCAGACTCTCCCAGCTGATGGAAACAATGTTTGAATTGAGCTACAAGAAAGAAAATGGAAGATATACCAGGGATATGAATATCAGCATTCAAGTACTATAAAGCCTCATTCCAAACGATAAAGGGCTGGCATTGGCATTTGGTAATTTCGGTAGTCCACAAAATAGGGTCGCTGATAGGCCTCCCAGGCGTTGTATCTTATAATAGTCGTGACGCTTGATATTTACCTGTTACATATTAGCAGGGAAGTACCCCGTTTCAAGCACCCACTTCATCACAACATACGCTCGAATCCATACACTATGCCTCAAGTTATTCCAAGGGCATCATGGCTCTCAGTCATGGTGGTAGCACTGCTGGCAGTGTCCACTGTCAACGCGTATCCAATCCACCAGACAGATGAGGCGATGGAAAAGGGACAAGCTAGCAAACTTGAATCTCGGTCACCGGTTAGTCACTTAGACATGGCACTCTATCATTGAAAGAACACACTTCTAACAAAAACACAGAGACTTATTCCAGACACCCAAAAGTACGTCCACGACATCTTGCAAGGGTTGGGTCTGGAAGAGCCAACCCCAACGGCAACGGCAACGGCAACATCAACTCCAACCGCCACGCCCACTGCCGGTGTGGAGACCAAAGAGGACTTGGACAACATGAAGCCAACACAAACTACGAACATTATCTACTCTAGCTCCACCAGCTACACACCCACCCATAGCAGCAATGGGGCGGGCTACACTCATACCGTGAAACATGTACACAGCAACAACAGACCAGTCGGGAACGTCCAGATTGGGCAGGGTTGGAATGGGGATAAGAAAATTACGACCGAGGATATCCCTGTTGCCTTCGATACCTTGTATAGGGAGTTGGAGCATCGATTGAAGAATATGATTGACAGCTCTGATGAGATTGGATTGGATGGGTTCCTGTGATGAGGATGTTCAGTGCTACGAATACAGAAGGAAACGATGGATATTGATGTTGCTTCTTCAAAATGCGAACTTGAAAGGCTATTATGCTTGTTTCTGATTTTATACTTCGTACTACTCTATTTGTTTCTAGCAAAGACCTTCCCAACCATAATTGTCATGCTCATCACTATGATATATTATGATATATTATGAGAAGGTTATGCCATAGAACGAAATTGAGGGCTAGTTCAGGACATTGCAAATTTGCGGCCATCCGGGCCAAATTATATGAAGTAGGCAGCTCTGCAGGAAAAAAGAAATAAGATCGAGATGAGGCGTCTAGTGTAGCCATCTTCGTTAGACGATTTACCGACTATTAGCGATGCCCTGTAGTAATAATAGCAGCTTGCAAAGAGATCAACACTTCGCCCTTATGGGGTTGAACGCTAAACTCCCTTAACTCCGTTCGTTTTCCGGTCACAACTCCGAACATCAGCAGTACAACTCCGCAGGTTATGCCCGGAGAGCACACGGGAAGTTCGGATTAGAAGTTATTATAATGAGGATTTACCTAAACGGGCTAAGTGATCGCACGAAACTCGCGGTAACAACCTGGGAATATCCTTAACTGCGATCAATCTAACCCGACGGCGGGGCACTTCTTGAACCCCATAAAAGACCAACCCGCCACCAAGATCAACATTCAACCAACTGTCTTATCTCATTAAAGTTTCTAAACTCGTCTTTTATATTTGATAATGCCTTCTCTACTTGGAAAGGAAGTCGGCCCTATTGGCTATGGCACCATGAGTACGATCCCCCCCCGGCGAACACCACAACTGGCGGACCGTATGCTAACCATCAAATCAGGAATGACGTGGAACGCACAGCCTCCATCCCATGAGGTGTGCTTTGAGACACTTAACACTACCCTGGAACTGGGTGCCAACTTCTGGAACGCTGGCGAGTTGTACGGCACTCCGGAGTACAACTCTCTGCACCTGCTCAACAAGTACTTTGCCAAGTACCCTGAGAACGCAGACAAGGTTGTTCTCAGTGTAAAGGGTGGGTTGAAGAAGGGCGAGCTTGTCCCGGATGGCTCGGAAGAGAACATCCGTCGTAGCGTGGACGAATGTCTGCGTTTGCTTGATGGCAAGAAGAAGCTCGACATTTTCGAATGCGCGCGACAAGACTCTGCTTTCCCCGTTGAGGAGACCATCAAGGTTCTCGCAGAGTATGTCAAGGACGGCAAGATTGGAGGAATTGGATTGAGCGAGGTTGATGCCGAGACGATCCGACGAGCGTATGTGTCTCTTATCTTTGACTCTATGGTCTTCATGGGGACTTCTTATAGACAAACTCAACTCTAACTGCTTCACTAGACACAAGGTGCACCCAATTGCTGCCGTCGAGGTCGAAATGTCCTTATGGTCTACTGATATTCTCCAAAATGATGTTGCCAAAACCTGTGCGGAGCTCGACATCCCCGTCATCGCTTACTCGCCACTCGGCCGAGGTGCTCTGACCGGAGCTGTGACCTCGCTGGCCGATATCCCACACGATGATATTCGGCACCACATGTCCCGGTTCCAAGAAGATAACTTCAAACACAACCTGAAACTCATCAATGAGGTCAATGACCTTGCTACTCGCAAAGGTGATGCTCCTGCTCAGATTGCATTGGCATGGATCCGGACCAAGAGTGACAAGCCTGGCATGCCTACTATTATTCCCATCCCTGGCGGTACTACGAAAGATAAGGTGGTTCAGAACATGAGTGGTGCACAGACGCTGACGGATTCTGAGATGGCTGAGATCGATGCGATTTTGGAGGAACACACGGTTTCTGGGGCTCGATACTAGGAATTTTCTGCAGAATATCTCTAGATTTATTAGACACAGATCATAGCAAATGAGAGATGTTTGTATGCCAATGGGTTGTTGTATAGGTCAGATCAAGTGTAGAAGAGTCAACATACAATCGCACATGTAATTGGTGATTGTCAGTATTGCAAATTCATTAGACTCTGATCATCATGTGGTATGTAGGGCAGTTGAGGATATTCGGTGTTGTGTAATGTTCATTGTATAGAGCGGGTAGGGTAGTGTGCATAGAGGGCAAAGGCAAGCTTACCATTGGGTTAGTGCGGTCCACCAATAGAGAGAGGAGGTCTGTGCATTAGTAAATAGATCAACACGGCGTCTTAGGATATGACAAATAGGATGAGAAAGACAATAAACATGGTCAATCCATACATGTAAGAACAACGAAGGAAGACAAGAGAGAGAACAGAGGGAGAGAAGGGTGTTCAGTTGTGGCCAGCTCCAAGTCAACCACGTGATCCAATTCATACTCCTCCGCCAAGACACGTGATGTGATACGATGGCCTCCCTCGCCATAGCTAATAGACGGATCCAATTTGTTTGCTGCCACTTCCCTTTTTATATATCAGCTATACTATCCACAATGGCTTCACGAGACTCTCCTGGTTCTCCTCTCTCCTCGGTGGGATCCCTCGAGACTTCAGATCATGAATCCATGAAACATGAAAGCCGCGCGCATTCGCCCTCGATGTCCAACTTGCCGCCCTCCAAGCGTCGTCGCACCGGTGTCGCGTCCTGGGACCGTCAGACTCCTCTCTCCTCTGCTCAAGACGAAATCCACCCTCCTCCCTCCCCGACTGCCTCAATCTCCTCCGATAGCTCTGGCGATATTCCCAACTCCCCCAGCATCCTTAGCCTCCTTGGCACCAATCAAGAAGATGACTATAGCGGCCAGAGTACCGACCAGGTCACTATCTGCCGATGGGATGGATGTAGCGCTGGCGACCTCGGCAACATGGATGGGTTGGTGCAGCACCTCCACAATGAGCATATCGGGAGCCGACAGAAGCGATACTCATGCGAGTGGAACGATTGCACCCGCAAAGGTCAAACACATGCTAGCGCCTATGCCCTTCGCGCACATATGAGAAGTCACACCCGCGAGAAGCCATTCTACTGCACTCTACCCGGTACGTTGTGACCCCTCGAAACGGGATATATGATGTTGATAGGTCTCGAGTACTAACAATGAACTACAGAATGTGACCGCAACTTCACCCGCTCCGACGCCTTGACCAAGCACATGCGCTCTGTTCACGAAACCGACACCATGCGTCCAATTGACTCTATCTCAAAAGTCCACGGCACCACGGGCAGCACCACCGGCACCCCAGCCTCGAAGCTGCAACGCATCCGCTTGAAGCTGACCCAGCCCAGGGAGCCAGGAACCGAGTCCGAGCCACACGCCGAAGCAATCACTATTGTTCCACACACCGTCACAACCGACACACATGATCCCGAAGAGACCTCGATGCCAGAGCTTGGCCCGGACCTCGACTTCGACGAACCGGAGCTCGCCCTACCCCCGCGCGAACTCTATCGTCTTCTCCGTCGACAGATTGCGTGGGCTGGCAAAGAGGCTACACGGCTGCAAGCCGAGTGGGAGACAATTCGCCCACAGCGCGAGCGCGCATGGCGCGAGAAGGAAGCTATCTTTGACGACCTCATTGACGCTGAGATCGGACTGTTCAGCGCAATGGTCGGCTCGGTACCACCCGCACACCTGACGACGAGTCTTGAAAAGCTGCAACTGCAGCAGCAGCAGTTCCAAAATCAACAGGACCAGCTGGTGAAGTCAGCAGAGGTGCTGACCGTCGAGGGCAGCACTTAGCTGCCGTATTTATTCTTCCTCTTATTTATCCTTCCCCTACTTTGCTCATCCTTTTCTCCTCAACCTTTAGAGGCCATGCTTGGTTAGCCTGCCCTCTGCTCTATGTCACTTTGCAGTTACTGTTTCATTTGTTGTCCCCTCATATCCCGGCGTGCATGGTGTTGGTGTGTTGCGTATTTATTTGTATTCCAACCCCAGGCAGAAGAGAGGTATCTTGCAACGGAATATATGAATAGTCTTTTTTGTTTCTTTGTTGCCTTTTTTTGGTATGGCTTGCAGGCCTCGCTCGCTCAATGACAGTTAGTTCGCCACTATGGGTGGTCACTACAAATATATTGTCAATAATCATAATTTTCTTCTTATATGGGCATTATAGTGCAAAAGTAGACAGGAGTCCATGTGACAGTCGTTAATAGGGACTTGTATTTTCCTATAGGGCATCTTCATTTCCTTTGTATCAACATGGCCCCCCGACCCTACCATAAGCCAGCCAGATCCCTACATATATAGTTCGGGTAAGACGAGTAATGAGTAGTGGTATAGAAGACTGTTCAGTACGAAGGTAGTTTCCATAGGATCTCGTCGCAATGAATGCTTCTATAAATCCTCGTCCGGCATCTATACGCCGGCCGGCCAAAGGGTAATACATATGTATTTCGGACACCATGCCAACACTTAAGAGGTCAACTTGAGAAAACACGCCGAATTGGATTACACAAAATTGATTTAATGATTATTTACTTACACAGCCGAGGCTGGATTCAAAGCATGAAAATGTACAAATAGTTCTCTGAGAATTGAGGGATCGACGGTTGGTCCGTGGAATCCTCGCTAGTATGAATAGCGGAACGACTGGCCCTCCTTGTCGGTCACGTCGATGTCTTCAGATTCCATGACGGTACCGCCACCCGCCTGTTCGCGGTCCCGCCGAGCATTGTCCCTGGCACATACATACCGGTAGCCGGTGATGGCCACAAACAACAGGCATCAGATGACGATGTCTAGGATCACGCCTGCCAAGTATCGGGGCGCCTTCGTCCATGCCTGTGGGCCCGCGATACATCCAACACAGTAGCCGATGAAGAAAAGGTATTCACCATAGCACGCTTGGTGTTACCCTTGACGTTGGACGCGCTCAGACTGAGAATAATAGTCATGATGTCGGAGATTAAACCGGCCTGCTCGGGTTAGGAGAAGAAGAAGAAGAAGAAGTGGGTTTTGGTCAGTCACTTACCAGCCACGAAGCGACAATAAGGCCCCAGCCCGCAGCCAGAGGCAGCTTCAAAAGAAGTATATTCCCAACCAAGGGCGGAATAATAAGAACCATCACCACCGCACACCGGTTCTTAGGGAAGAGCACGCATCCCAGAACGCCGATCCAAATGAACAAAATCTGCAGGGCTCCAGACGGGGAGTCGTACAAGAGTTTCGAATTTATTATATCCAATGTTTTTGATGACGAGCGACGCGAACTATTTTGTCAAGATTCAGTCATCATCCATACCACATCACGGTCACAAGAAAAGGAGAGCGTACGGTCAGGGGAGAAGAATTTAGCGTCGTGAGCAGCCCGAACGCAAAAACAAACCATGATTTGATATCCATCAGGCCCTCTTTTAATTGGCTTACGGAAAAGTTGCTGCGATCGCCACCCTCTCTGTCAGCAGCCATACGGGCGACGAGGATCTCCTTCTCGCGCGGCGACAAGAACCAGGAGTCCCTGACTCCGTTGGGGACGATGAAGCGATATATATAGTGCATGACATGACATATATATATATATATATATAGGATTTACTATATAGCTAGGTATAGGGACTTCTAAAGTGAATTGAATCTAAATTGAATCTGAAGTGAATCTGAAGTGAATCTGAAAAAAATCCAAGCCTAAGAACAGACCAGGAGAATCTGTGAAGACAGGGTTGCCCAGCTACCTCAACCTCCTCATCCTCTCACACTAGCCAGTTCTCTCAAGAGAAGAAGCGCTCCAGATTATCGAAGCTTATCTCCAATCTCTTCTTATCCAAGTCCCCTGCACCCATTGATATCCCCAAGAGTCACCAAGACAAAATGTCACAGCCTCGAGATATCCCACAGAGCAATCACGAAGCTTCATACTTCCTGGAGACGCCCTACCTTGTAGGAGTCTAAGGGCATCCTTTATGAGACTCTTCACCACCTCCACTATGGGAATGGCCATCAAAGGTACAGGCGCAGGAAGTCGAAACACAAGCCAACAGCCCAGTTTCCGTAGCGCTACGATCGCAGTCTACAAGGCCAAACATCCAACTGAATCATGGCTGTGAGATCCTATCATTGGGGATTCTATGGACGAGGAGCTTATCCAAGCATCCTATCTGTTTCCCTAATGAACGGCCAAGATACGATGGATGCGATCTTTAGGAAGAAGAGACCAGGAGAATTTTTTTTCCTCCCGTAATGGGCTCCTTCTGTGTACAAAGCTGGAACGCTACTTTGATGCTGGCAAATTCGTCACAGTTCCAGACATTCCGAGTTTTCAGGGCAACACCCTCGTATCTGCTGTTAAGTACTAGCTCGAAGGTGAACCCCGGGAATACGGTGCTTGGCTGATCGACCTAGATTGGGAGAAAATTGACGAGCACTTCTCTTGATTCAAGGACCTAACATTTAGATAGCTAGACAGCCGTCTACTGAAGTTCCGTTCGGGCTCCCGACTAGTAGCTCGATATCTATACATCTATTACTATATATAGATACTACGGATGTGCCAACATAGCAGCCGCGGCAAGTCAAGCCAAGCCGCTGCAATAGCAGAAAAGGGAAAGCCATTCTGGGGGATTGCGCGAAGATATCTCCCGCACAATATGCTCTTGGCCCTCGTGGAGGAGATGGGCCATGAATATACATTCGTTATGAACAGGGCGGCGGGGAGTCGGGCCGATGACGATGAGGATGAGTACTACTCGAGTGAGTAGGATTGCTCCATTCAAGAATAGTCGTGGATACATGTATTATTACCACCTGTGCCAGAATTGATTGGAAAATACCATGTTGCATGTATATTGTTGTATATTCTTCAATGTTTCCGGGTTTGTAGTCACTAGTAACCCGGTTTAAAACGATATAGTAGACGAACCATCATCGACAACCACCAGGAAGCCGATCGAACTTGGTATCGAGCGATCACAAGAGCACCTTTGCGTGCAACCATCTTCGCAGAATCAAGAAGTACAAGCGTGAACTACCAAGTATGAAGCCCAAGAAATGAAAAGTGAGGCCGGAGGACTGGGATCGACCCTGGAGGGGAGGGACGGCCCCGGGGAGGGAGTGGCTTACTTCTGTGGACCATTCCACAACTTCTTTTTTAGCATTTCATCTCTATCTCTATCTCATGGCTTACGCCACTCTCCCTGGCCTCCCTTTCGAGCTATGGGGATGCATATCATCGTATCTATCCAACTCCGACATCAAGAATCTCCGCCTCTCATGTGTACAATTTAGGAATGCGTCGATTCTCCGCATCGACCGCGTTTTCTTATCCGCCAACCCACGAAATGTCCAAGTCTTTCGCTGTATAGCAGGCCACGACAAATTCCGTCACGGTGTGACTGAGATAGTTTGGGATGAGGCCCGCTTAGCCAGGGGGCCCCATGGATTCAACGAATCAGCCGAGGGAAATGAGAATTTCTCGGACGAAGATGAACCTGGAAACACTAGAGAGTGGGCCCAGGGATACGGCCCGTACCCCCAGGAGCAGATTCTTGAGCGACACGAATTCGAGGACGGATGTCCCAAGTGGTTCAAATATGCATGCGAGGCAAACCTCGCCCTCCTAAGACAGCGTAGGGGTCGAGACGTGGACCGTCCCGATCATATCGAGCGTCGAGAGCAAGTTTTCGCACAACCTGCGCTAAGCGAGCGCTGGAAGTATTACCGGCACTTGCTGGACCAGCAAAAGGATGTGCTGGCCGATAATAGTGACGTACACGCCTTCCTATACGGCGTCAAACAGTTCCCTGCTCTTAAGAGAGTCACTATCACGCCTTCGGCCCACGGCCATCTCTTTACTCCGCTCTATCCTACGCCTATGATTCGCGCTTTCCCAAAGGGGTTCAATTACCCTATTCCACGGGGATGGTTGAATGGCCCAGTCGAACCACCCGTCGCATACCATTGGAAAGAATATCCCGAACTCAGAGGAAGGTACCGCGGCGTTATTTCTGTACTACGCGTACTGGCAAATGAGCCGAACTCAGTTTCCGAGCTGGTTATGTCTTCCAATCATCTTCCGACTGGACTCAATTGTACAATCTTTGATCAGCCCTGCGAGGAGTACGACAACTTTGCGATAGTACTAAAAAGCCCGGGCTTCCGTCATCTAGCTATTACCTTTCTAATAGGCGGAGAAAGTGATGACCAACTCGATGCATGCTGGCGATCATTTTTGAACAGTCGACTTCGCAGTGCATTGGATGAGGCAAAGGACATGGAAGATTTCAGCTTTCATACTACAGTCATTAACAATCCCTATGATGACGAATATAGCGCTGGATCACCTGAGCGTCTCATTCCTTTACAGAGCTTTATTGCAGTAGATAAATGGCCGAAACTACGCTGTTTTGAACTGTCACGCTTTCTAGTGACACAGTCCGATGTTATATCGTTTCTTTGTGCATTACCAAAATCCATCCGGTTTATCAAGCTGAGCATGCTGAAGTTCCTTGATAAAGGTGGAGATTGGCATGGTTTGCTTCAAGAGATGCGCACAAAGATACGCGGAAACACACTATGGGCGGACAGAGATGCGCGCTCGCAACTGGCCGTTTTGATTGGGCTGAAGCTGCCGAATCCACAGATTGGCCGTATAGTTTGGCTTGGAAAGGAGGTGCAAGAATATCTGTATGGAGAGGGACAAAATCCATTCTTTGAACGAACGCCGCTGGACATTCCATGGGGAATTGGAATCCAAAGAGATGCATTTGAGCCTTCTTTCGAACGGCCTAATGTTCCTGGGGTAGAATTGAAAAACATGGGGATTTACGATAAAAACTGGGAGTACAAGGCCTCGGACCCAAAATATTGAAGCTTTTCGATTATATGCGATCAATTCACATTGAACATAGTAAACACGTTCCAATACAACTAGTGACTCTCCGCAATCTACGAATGCACAAACACGGGGGTTCGCATACTCCAACCCGACTCTTATTTTCTAACAAAGGTAACTAGTTCAAGTGTAAGCTGGTGTAAGCTGTCGGGATCTCTTTCACATACTCGTTACTAAAGTTGTCGGTAGTGCTTCCTAGGTGGCCCGAATAACTTGATATCGATCCAACGAGCTGCACACGTTGCACACACGATGTGTGTGAATTGATAGGTATAAGTGCTTTGGTGTCAGTCAACTACCTATACCGCAGAGTATATATATGCAGTGGTTGACGTTTGCAAATCCCTATTAACTAGGATAAAGACCTTAAATGGATAATTCATACTAAAGGCAAAAGGCCCTTGTCTTACGTTAGTACTAACCGAAAATAAAAAGCGAGGAATGTCAAATAACACACTCCCACTGAATGATCACAGAAAGATTAAGGAAACCAGTCGACGCCATGGCAGCCACTCCATAAGATACACGTGGTGAGAAAGAAAACTAACTGCCCTTGATTACGGATGCCTCCATGGGAAGAGTCCTCGTATGCTCACGACATACAAGAAAAAAACAAACCGAAGCAAAG
The DNA here is from genome assembly GCA_030142185.1 of Penicillium thymicola. Lineage (NCBI taxonomy): Eukaryota > Fungi > Ascomycota > Eurotiomycetes > Eurotiales > Aspergillaceae > Penicillium > Penicillium thymicola. The sequence continues at coordinate 55,072 of LACB01000013.1, forward strand.
GGGATATGGTATGATTGGCTCAATCCAGGTAAAAAAAAGACCATGGAGAGCCAGTCCAAAACTCCCCCATTAAAAAAACATTGAAAAAGAGAAAGAAAAGAAACCCCCAAACACGCCATGCAGTGATCATCCAAGACCGTAGGGTTATGTTCGTTTTGAAAATTCTTCCTTCTGTGCTTTTGGGGCTCACGCAAAGAAGTCGACGCCATTCGCAATGCCATGCAACAAGTTGCATCCATATGTACCTTCAACGAACAAAGAGCAAAAGAGAGAAATGGAGGTCACCTTGATGAGGACAGCTCAAGGAATTGTGCGAGAAGTCGGAAGATGACAATAAAAACGGCTGCGAAACCTCGAGTCCAATGCAAGATTACCGGAATAACGTAGTCCAACATTGGAAGTGAGAACATCGTAGAGGGAGAGGGAGCAGAGATTGCAAAAGAAATACGCTGAGTGTCTATCATCAAAAAGAACATAAAAAGAAAAAGGATAGGTAGATATCTGATATCAGAAACGCTGAACATGCATGTCATCAAACCGTGCTAAAGTGAAGTTGAACTGAAACAAAGAACACCTGTACCCATTGTGCCCATGAGATAGGGAACTCAAGCCGAGCTGCCATTAGAGACCTTGGAAGCTTTACTGGCTTCCATGACCTTATTGAACATCTGCTGCAGCTTAGCACCACTAGCGTCTTTGTTCGGCCAGTAGTTGAGTGAAACGTAATCCCTGAAAGTCAAATCAGAATGTGAAACATAAATGTGACAAAAAGACAACTTACCATAGTCGGACCTCCAAGGAGGGCATCGATTGCGAGCCCTCCAAAGTACTGCGAATGAATTCTCCAATCTTCACAAGGGTAAGACGGAGTTTTTGGGCCCGCTCGTTCTTGCTCGGGTAATTTTTGGCAGTGATCATTGACACTTGCTTCAAATTGGCAACAATAGGCTTGAAGAACATGAACGCCATGTCTTCTTTATTAGAACCGCCGTTCTCATGACCTTTGCGGCGACGAAGCTCATCATTTGAGGCGTCAGATAGACGATGGCGTGGGCGATCAATATCAAGACCAGACCGGGGACGAGAGTCATGGCTAGGAGTACTATGACGGTCTCCCTCCCGGCTGCCATGCGTGTGAGGGCGGGGGCGTGGTCGATCAGATTCACGGTGGCCCTTGCGAGGATTCTCAGGCCTGCGAGAACTGGAGGGCGCCGGAGAGGCAGAGACACTGCCACTACCAGAAACTCGTGAGCCACGCTTATTGTTGCGGTGGTGGTTGTCGACTGCCCTTCTGGCTGTAGCATTGTTATTAAACTTGTTTCTCAAAACAGACATGAGGTATTCAGCTCGTCGAACAAGGTGGACAGCGCCCGGGGATTTTGTTGCCTTCTCCTCGGTCTGCAGGCGTTGTGTCTTTCGCTCCACTCGGTGTTCCTCAAGGAAAAATTTATCACCGAGGCCAAGCTCAGTGTCATCGCGAATCTGGGTCCACGCACCGAACCCATGGCGCGCGATACCCACAAGAAGCATTCCGTCTTCACGTGCACCCCACTGGCAGCTGTAGTCCGCCAATTTGGTAGCCTCAGGGAGCCGGAATGTTCTGAAATCAGGCAATGATTTAATGATACCGCGGATAAGGCGCATATCCGGTGGACGCTCCACGATAGTCCATGCGTTGAGTCGCTTGACGCCGTGGTGGTCGAACAAAACGGCCTTCTGCTCTTTCTTCGTCGGGTTCCTACCTGATTGTTTCATGGCCTCTAATTGATCCAGACTTTCCTGGACAAGCGAGTTTGCCTTGTCGGTAATTTCATGAAGAGCGTCACGAACGGTGCCCCGATCGCGAGTTTGTAACCGGGCATCCTCGAGGATGAGATCTTCAGAGTCATCCAGATCGCCGTAGCGAAGGAAAGCTCGAGAAAGTGCACGATATTCTTTTTCTCCCAGGGGGCGCTTGGGATCCAACGAGGCACTCTCTTCCTCGCCATCATCGATGTTGACTTGAGCCCTTGCGAGGCGTTTCGCCTTGCGTTCCTCTCGTGAATCTGTCGCGTCCGTGGGGGCGTGACGCTTGCGGGGTCGATTTTGCTCAATCACTTCAGCAAGATAATGGTCATCATCTTTGCGCTTTTCCTCGGCCTTGAGCACTTCGAGCTGTTCCCTGGGAATGATATCGTCCCAAGTGAGATCGTCAACTTTGATGTCGACGAAGTCGAATGCTTTCAAAAATTCCTCACCACCGTCGGCTTGGATTTGCTCGGCCTCTTCAGTTTGGTGTAATTCTGCGTTTGCAAGAACGGAATCGATATCAAGCTGCTCTAGTTTCTTCTGGTTGTCGGTTTGCTCGAACATCTTCTGACCGCGGCGCTTGAGGATCCGAGAGATATCGTCTGTGGAATTAGGCTCGGCAACCACGCGAGCCATCTTGTTTTGCATCTCCGAGGCTTCTTTGTCTGTGACACCACGCTGGATGGTGATGAACTCGAGCAAGAGTTTGTTCCGAGCTCGTTCAATGACTTCTTCCTCGATCGTGTCCTTTGAGACAAGACGGTAAACGCTTACGGGTCTTGTTTGACCGATTCGATGAGCACGCGCCATAGCCTGCAAATCAGCCTGGGGGTTCCAATCTGAATCAAACAGAACGACAGTGTCTGCAGTCATAAGGTTGATACCGAGACCACCTGCGCGGGTTGAGAGAAGGAATGCAAAGTCGGTGCTACCAGGAGCGTTGTAATGCTCAATTGCCAAGCGACGGGCGGCAGACGGGATAGTTCCATCAAGCCGTTGATATTTGTAACCACGGTATTCCATATACTCACTCAGGATGTTAAGCATACCAACCATCTGACAGAAGATCAAAACTCGATGGCCATCAACGCTCAACTTACGAAGGAGTTGATCCAGAAGCATCATCTTTCCACTGCTGGTGATCATGGCACGAAGGATATCTTCTCGACGACTGCTGCCTTCCAGAATCTTTGCTTCTGCGTTAGGGAACATGAATGGGTGGTTGCTAGCCTTTTTCAATTCCATCATGATGTTCAGAAGGGACTGCTTCATTCCCCTGTTCCCGTCGTTCAGCGCAGCGTAGTTTTTCGTCAGGATGTTCTTGTAGTATTCCAATTGGACATCGGAGAGCTCCACCCGAATAATTTTCTCAGTCTTCGGGGGGAGATCCGACTCAACCTTGGACTTGGTGCGCCGTAACATGTAAGGCTGAATAGAGTTTGTTAATTCCGCAAGCTTTTGAGATGCTGCCTCGGCATTCAAATCCATGTCGACGTCGACTTCAATGAGGCCCGGATTGAGGAAATCCATTAGTGCTGAAAGCTCAGCAAGGTTGTTTTGGATTGGAGTACCGGTGATCAAGAGGCGTGCCTGGCATTTCCATTCGAACAACTTTATATAAAGTTGCGAGTCGCGATTCTTGAGACGGTGTGCCTCATCCACTGCCATGAATTGCCACTTGAATTGGCCGAGGAACGGTGAATCGTTCATTGCGTACTCGTAAGTTGTCAACAGAACGTGGAACTTTGGACGTTTGGGATTGCCATCGACCATCAATTCATAATCGCGTAAAACGGAGCGCGCCTTCTCACTACCGTTGTAAACAACGTAGTTCAGGTCCGGCGTCCAGTGATCGAAGGTATCAGCCCATGCTGGCATAGTAGACAGGGGAACGATGACAATGAATGGCCCTTGCTGCCGCCTGACATGGCGCATCCAGTTGATGAATGACACAGTCTGTACCGTCTTTCCGAGACCCATCTCATCTGCCAAAACCACATTGCGGCCTCGGACCCAGTTGAAAGCCAAGAAGTTTAGACCTTTGACTTGGAAGTCCTTAAGTTCTCCATTCTGCAAGAAACTAGGGGTGCCGTGGATGGGTTCGAAGGATTTACGTGTGGCAACATTAATCTCGTTCTTGTCGGAGATGGGTTGGCGAGCAGTGCGGTCCAAAAACCGGTCGATCTCACGCTGTGCGATCTCACTAACCAGGTCTTCGGGTTCCCAAGTACAGGAATCGTAGAAGAGACGTTTCCATTTGACAAGGTATTCCGTTGTGCCATCATCACCATCACGTACACCGATGACTCGTTCAACATTTTTGTAGTCCTCTATGGCCTCGACGTCTCGTTCGCGATCGAGATTCCACTTTTCGCGGTCTTCAGGGGGAGCGTCGACACTATACTGCAACCGAATATCCTCATTGAGCACCTTCCGAACATAATTATCCACGCGCCGCGTGCTGCGGAAGTTGTATATGGATTCATTGCTTTCCCATGTGGCATGATAGTGTGATTTATCCTGCCATTTGATACAAAACTCAAAGTCATTGCGGTCGAGATCATGAGATTTTGGGTCGATGCCCTCCTTGAGGCGGTGATTCAGGACGACATCGACGGCAGGGCGAGTGTCCTCCACGTAACTCTCTGCCCAGTAGTTTGGTGGAAGATCTTCTGGGTCTTCTTCAAACATGGCTTCGTCTTCCTCATCATCCTCGTTGTAATTCGACACCTTCTTCGCAGTCCGCGTTGAGAAGCGAACCTCACTCATTGAAGGTTCATAGCTAGCTGTTTGTTGGAGACGTCGCCTTCTCGCTTTGCTGGCACGAGCACTCTTTCCACCATACTCATCACTGTCCGACTCGGATAGTGACGACACAGTAGCCGATCGGGAGGCCTTAGATGGTTGTTGGGATGCATCTTTGCGCCGACGCTTGGTGCGTGGTGCAACATCATCTGAGTCTGAATCAGACGAGTCGGCGAGATGGCGCGTCGTACGAGCACGACCACTTCGTCGAAGTCCGTACAGATCGGGATTTTGTCTAATCAGGTCGGTTTCGCTAACCGGTGACGATTTGCGCTTCGCACCGCGGTCGGGGTGAGGGGATGAAGAGTTTTCACGGCTGTATGTGTTGGCGTCATAATCGCTGTTGTCCTCTGCTACGTCCTCATCTTCCGCGTCTGAATCAGCAGACGCGCCGTCATATGAGTCGTCCGCGGCATCGGGTTCGGGGGAGGACTCGGAGACGGCGTGGGACTCCATGGGTTCGGACGGACTGCGTTCACGTTGGGCTACCGCATCGCCATCCGCGTGGGTATCGTCGGCGACGGGCGAAATAGGGTAGCCGTTAGACATCGTCGAGGTAGAAGGATGTTCTTGAGCAGATGGGATCACCATGCCAGAGGCTATTACCGAGGGGCAGTCAGCATTGAAGCTCGATTTAGGCTAGGAGAGGCATGAAAGAGACAGGGACGGGTAAAATGATGGCACGCGACCCAAATCGCGGTCAAACAGAGCCTAAAACCTAGCAGAATGGAACAGGATATTGACTTTGATGAAAGAGTATGTTTTTTGATAACGGGTGGGATGGACGCGGCCAGGCTGGAAGCCAAAGCAATGGACAGATTGGTACACACAACCAGACTCGGCGAATGCAATGACACGCTGCTTGATCGATGACAGTTGAAAACTATCCCGATCGGAACAGAATAGAGGGATTCAAGGATTCGTGCAGTGGGTCGACAGGCGCGGAGAAGTACCGCGGCGAAGGCTTCGGTCGGCACGTCTGTGCTTGAGGAAAAGATTAAATCACTTACACTCCATAGCGTGGTGACCCCGAAAGCGGGGGATCTGTCGATCAATGTGGGAAAGTAAATGGTGGGGGGGAGGCGTGAGCTTGGAATCTTGGGGGAAGAGGAGACGAGAGACTTGGAAGAACTAAGAGATGGGGACTGACTGGAGGGTTTGCTTCGGTTTGGTTTGCAGGGAAAATAGACACCTGATCTATCAGGCATAAATAGAGCTTGACCCTATTGGGACTAGCGTGTTCGCTTGGCGCCTGACGGTATCTCATCACGTGGCTTGCGGATTTCGGATAAACCACCAATCCGATTCCAGCCCAACAGCCAATCACCGCCTTGATAAATAAGTGACGCATCTGCGGCCTGAGGCATCACAGCCCACAGAAAGCAAAGTGCATTCAATTCTGCCGCCCCTCGTTCGTTGATAGTAGTGTTTCTTCCTGTCTTATTTCTAATCGAGTCTGCGCAGAGATACTTGGTGCTTTTGCTGAGCCCGGTTCATTTACCTGCGACAGCGCTTATTCCGCCAATTCCAACTCGCCACCCCTCCTCCACTTGGTGCTGATTCTTTTTTCTTTTTCACTCCGCTTCATACACACGGTTTCTTTGAACCACAACCGCCCACCATGTCTGAGAAGCTTACTCGGTATGTTTCTAGCGTCTTTGAGGTGTCTTATCACTAGCTAACGATATATATCTCTCTATAGTATTGCGATCATCAACAGTGACAAGGTTCGTCGCGAAATACCCCCACTAATAGGATTTTCTCGCTGGTTCATGAATGCCTGGCTCACACCACATCTTTCCAACTTTATAGTGCAAACCGAAGGTACGCGATTCGATATGATATTTGACGGTCTTCAGGGAGGCTAATTAGTTGCAGAAATGTCGTCAAGAGTGCAAGAAGTCTTGCCCTGTGGTCCGCACTGGCAAGCTTTGCATTGAAGTCGATCCCACTTCGAAGATCGCCTTCATCTCCGAGCGCCTGTGCATTGGTTGTGGTATCTGTCCCAAGAAGTGCCCATTCGGAGCCATTCACATCATCAACTTGCCCACCAACCTCGAGACCCAAGTCACCCACCGCTACTCGGCCAACAGCTTCAAGCTTCACCGACTTCCCATGCCCCGTCCCGGTCAGGTTCTCGGTCTGGTTGGAACAAACGGTATCGGAAAGAGTACCGCCCTGAAGATTCTCAGTGGCAAGCTGAAGCCTAACCTCGGTCGTTATGAGAACCCTCCTGACTGGGAGGAGATCCTGAAGTACTTCCGTGGTTCCGATTTGCAGAGTAAGCAGTATACCCCAAATACCCCGTTATCTATTCGACGTTGCTAACTGTGATAGACTACTTCACCAAGATTCTGGAAGACAACCTGAAGGCGGTTGTGAAGCCTCAATATGTCGATCAGATTCCCCGTGCTGTGAAGGGACCTATTCAGCAGGTTCAACAACTCATCTCGGCGCGCGCTGCGATGGGTAACGAGGAGGATATTATGGACGTTCTCGGTGCGTTTCCGTACTCCAATATTTCGGAATTCAGTTGCTAATATTCGTTCAGAGCTGAGACAAGTTGCGCACCGTGATATCGGTCACCTTTCCGGTGGTGAGCTTCAGCGTTTTGCCATTGGTCTGGTTTGTGTGCAGAAGGCCGACGTGTATGTTCTTCCTTATTTGCATGCCATGGAGTCCTGTCCGTTACTAATACTGATTGATTTAGGTACATGTTCGACGAGCCTTCCTCATATCTCGATGTCAAGCAGCGTCTGGCTGCTGCCCGTACGATCCGCAGCCTCCTCCGCCCCGATGACTATGTCATCGTTGTCGAGCACGATTTGTCCGTCCTCGATTACTTGTCCGACTTCATTTGCGTGTTGTATGGTCGTCCTGCGGTCTACGGTGTCGTCACTCTGCCTTCTTCCGTCCGTGAGGGTATCAACATCTTCTTGGACGGTCACATCCCTACCGAGAACCTGCGATTCCGTGAGGAATCTCTCACTTTCCGTCTTGCTGAAGCCGGCGAGGAGTTCATTGCGGACAAGGATCGTGCCTTCGCCTATCCCGCGATGGAGAAGACTCTGGGTGACTTCCACCTGAAGGTTGATGCCGGAAAGTTCACCGACTCCGAAATTGTCGTCATGATGGGTGAGAACGGTACAGGAAAGACCACTTTCTGTAAGATGCTTGCTGGTGCATTGAAGCCCGACGGACTCATCTCTGTCCCCAAGATGAACATCAGCATGAAGCCCCAGAAGATTACCCCCAAGTTCACGGGTACCGTCCGCCAACTCTTCTTCAAGCGTATCAAGACTGCTTTCCTGTCTCCTCAGTTCCAGACCGATGTCTACAAGCCCTTGAAGATGGATGACTTTATCGACCAGGAAGTTCAGAACCTGTCCGGTGGTGAATTGCAGCGTGTCGCCATTGTCTTGGCTCTGGGTATGCCCGCTGATATCTACCTGATTGACGAGCCCAGTGCCTACCTGGACTCCGAGCAGCGTATTGTTGCTGCTCGTGTCATCAAGCGTTTCATTATGCACACCAAGAAGACCGCTTTCATCGTCGAGCACGATTTCATCATGGCCACCTACCTGGCTGATCGTGTCATTGTCTTCGACGGCCAGCCATCCGTGGATGCTCGTGCACAGACGCCCGAGTCTCTGGTCGGTGGTTGCAACCGGTTCTTGAAGAGCTTGGATGTCACTTTCCGTCGTGACCCCAACAGCTTCCGCCCCCGTATCAACAAGTACAACAGTCAAATGGACCAGGAGCAGAAGCTGGCAGGCAACTTCGTAAGTTTTCTACTTCATCCATGGATGCTGTCAATTCCATTTATAAATGCTGTGCTAACTATATTCAACAGTACTTCTTGGAAGAAGAGAACTGAAAAGGGCGTCCACAATGAGCATCGTCGCCGCCGTCACAAACATGATGGCCGCGACTATGAGCAGCGGCGCAACAGGCGCCGTGGCGATTGGAAGATCATGTGGTTAATGGGGATCCCAGGCGTATGCAGAGCCTCGGCGGTTCAGGGCAAGGGATTCCGTCACCGCGCCGGGCCCTCTTCCGGTGCCGACGACGGTCTCTCGGAGGACGATGGCGATGATGACGATTTAAATGGCAACAGTGACCCCGAGTAAACGGTAGTGACCTGCTTCACACCCATGCTATCCTTGGTCTAGTACGCTCATTTACTTCTGCGACCTGTTGCCGTTCGTCAGTCTATCAACAAATGCCTATATCGTTATTCGCCTTGCAACCTGCCTTGATTTGCTCTGGATTTGTACATCATATCCAGAGTCATCGGCCCCCGGTTGGGAACACATGTCTACAGATCTTCCACTAGCACCTGTTAAATTTTAATGGTGGATTCGGTTCGGCATGGCTTATTGTTCCAACGGAGTTCTTATGTTTTACATTAGGTTGGAGGGTTTGGGTTCCAAAAAAAAGCTCTTCCATGAATTTTATGATTTTATTTAAAGATGGATGTCGTGTCGGAATGGATTGGTGATGAGGTTGTTTTCAGACCAGGGATGGCATGGAATAGGTGACTGCTGTTCATTGCCTCTTACGTCGTGTAGATAGGTAGTTTTCAACCCATTGTTGTGCATATTGTCAAAAATCTTTTTTTAAACAATAGTCGTCCGCTTATGCGGCAGATATCTTTTTACGTGTATACGAAGACAGTAAAAACAGCAGACTTTGTGTAAGAGATTTTTCTATGTATACCCTTTGATCATCTTGAGGTCAATTTCTTTTGAGCTCCGAATCTCATTCCCTGCAAATCCAGGTATTAGTAGTGTCTCTGCAATGGCCGACATTCAGCCACTCCACATGAACAACTTTTGAAGAGAGATAGTCGGCACCGGGTTGTGTCCAAAAGGGACCTTTATTCCGTATGTACATACGTAGGTGTATATCATTCATCGTCCGTGTCCATTGCGTCTAATTCCAAATCATCTAGCTCCCAATCATCTAGCTCCCAATCGTTCTCCACCGACCTGTCGGCAATGAGTTTGTCAATACTGTAGTCCACCCCGTGAACTCGCAATAGGTAGGCCAAGAGAAGTTTGGTTTGGTGGTACGGTTCATCCCCTAAGTCGTCTTTACCTGCCCACTCTTGCCATGTAAGCTCTTTGAGCCTTCATGGGTAGTTATGCTTATTGGCAAAGACTAACTCCGCACTTTCGCCGGTCTTGTCTTTCTTTCCCCTTGACTTTCTTGAGCGAGCTTGTGTGTCGGATTTGATAGCAGTTCCCACAAGTTATGCCGATCTAGCGTCAGGGTGCTATCCTGGAAACGATCGAGCAATTTTGGACCCAGCGTAGTCCAACTTTTTGCGTAGAGACAGTGGCAATCTTCGCACCTGATTTCCAAATCTTTCAAGTGGCTGATGGTGATGCTATATAGCGGTTTGTTCTCATTGCCCTCCAGGTTATATGAGGTCAGCGTTCACCCAGCAGTCGAATGTCCTCTCTGAAGGCAGAGTGAAAGCACATGTCTTGGTGGTCGAAAACGTCGGCTGGACGCTTATATGGGCAAGTGTTCCGATAATGCTCAAGGTCATCTAAGCCGCTCTCTTTGTTTGGGACAAGGCTGGGGTCGGAGACAGAACATTGGTCATTTCTCCTCTTCGCGATTGATAAATAAAAATAATTAAACGGAGGCCGGAAACTGGAAGAACCAAAGAGATGAACAAAGTATCTCCAAATCATAGGCCTTGGTGCATGTGCTGGATTTCTCGGTCGGAGGAGCCACCGATGTTGACATCGAAGGACTTGACCTTAGTGACGAACTAGTCAGTTGGTGTGTCCCAAGGGTATAAAGGTACCTGTGCTCTTACCAGGGAGGTTCTGAAAGCGCTGGGGGTATTTCTCAGATAGGCGAACGAGAACGCATATACGTGTTTTTGGCGAGGAGAGGATATATTCTAATTATTGTGGCCCAGAACTCCCGGTGGCACCAACACCAGTCTGCACCTCGTCAGCGATAAGGAGGACGTTGGTGCGAAGACCCTAGAAGAAGATAGGCGAGGCCTGGTTGTCACCACCCTTGGACTAGATAGGCTCGGCTATCACTGTAGCGATGGGGTTGTGGAACTCCGTGATGAGACGCTTAATCTCCATCAAGTAGCATTGCTCCTCAGCGGCGTTCTGCTGGGAGTGATTCTCCAGTGAGGACTTCAGCTGGAGGAGTCCGCGGCCATCGAGACTGTTTCCATCACTTACCCGTGGCGATAGTTACCATGGCTTGGAAAAGAAAGGGCCAAAAGAGGAGAGGGTGGAAGAGGGAGAATAGTGAGTGAGGAAAGAGGAAGAATGTCTGGGATGTCTTTTTGGTGCTAAAAATATAAACATATATATATCAACAGATATTATGTAGACAGTGTGTGGAGCAAGAATTATACTGCCAAGGGGAGGGCAGTCTCGCAATCTACCCTGAAGCCATTTATATACAACATAGTTTGATGGGGACAAAGAAACAAAGCCACCTAGGGGTAAAGAGAGGTCTGGCAGAATGACCAAGCAGCAAACTTCTCAGTGCAACAGTGTGTATTGCTTATTGTCAGGATACTATCATATATTCTAAAGTAATTCGAACCTGAATTGAATCTGAACTGAATCTGAACTGAATCTGAATTACCTATAAAGTGAATCCTATATTATACCTAACTTTGTGTTACTCAATTCCTTTGCGCGGTGGGTACGCAGAAGCGCTGTCATGTCATGCACTATATATATCGGAGCCTGGACAATCTGAGCGTAATGCTCAGATATAATGGTCCTTTGGCCTAGTGTGTAACTCGCCAGTCCAGGGGCAGGCTGTAACAAGCGCCCACCAATAGGTAGACCAACTTCACCTTTCTCCTATTCTCTATGCGCTTCGACTCATTTTATTGGCCGATAATCAGTATACTACATAAACCTACATGCAAACGGGCAGTTTTCATCATGGATCTGGCTGGTTTCCATCCTTTCTAACCGTTATCATCTGGTTTTATCCAACATGATACTGGTCTGGGAGGTGGGAAAGCGTTGGAAGTTTGTAAAGTAATATAAAACATTTAGAAAGACGTACTGTACTACCTTATGTCACAAAACTCTATATAAAACGCAACACACGAAGAGATATAGATGTACAGGCCCATAATAACATGCCATCCTACTCCGTATACTCCAGTCAAATGCAATAATCTAATCTTGCTAATGTCAATGTTCTTTATGCATCTTCCCTCCAATCACTCAGCTTCCAAGACTGCACTCCATCCTCAATATCCAATCTCAGCGTAGTGAACTTAATCTCCTCATACATGACTGTAGCAGCCGCTCTTGCTTGAGCATGCCAAGGTCCACGACCACCAAGTCTCGCATCATTTCGATTGCGCCAAATGCCTGTTTGAATTGATTAGCCATAGTGAGAGAGAGAAAAAAACGGAGATAGAATCGTCAAATACTCACAAGTCGCCAGATTCCGGTGCGTATCATTCTTCGCTCCAAACCAATACTTCAACAACCCCCCACTCGCAATAGCCTCCTGGTGCGAATGCGCATCAAGGTCATAAAGACGGTCCGAATCGATATCCGGCAACAGGATTGACCGGAAGATGACAACGTAATATGACTGCGATTTCCATGTGTGGTTCTCTGCCAGTGAGAATGTTCTCAACAAATCATACACCTCTGTCCAATTGAATGATTCGGTGTATTCAGCGGTGGCATAGTCCTCGCGGATAGGCTTGAGATATGCCAATGCTAATGCGAAGAGTCGGTCTTGTGTCTCCAGCGCAGAAATGTCCAGCAGATGGGGGACGCTGTTGTAGGGCGATGCAATGAGTCGCGTGTCTATTTCTGTGTCTGGATATTGCTTCTCGAGCTGCAATTTCAGTTGCAATGAGGCGGCAGCTTCAAATCTCAAGGAATCGAATTCTGTAGTGACATGGCTATGATGCACAAGTCGAGTCAAGCTTGGAACCTTTTGGTCTTTGTCCTTGCCTGGGAGGCTTTTGGTGGCTGGGACTGCATTGCTGGGCACCGGGTTGCTGAGGACCGAGTTGTCTATAGTAAACGTCATGTTCCAAGGTCTTTGTGGATCTAGTTTATGACTTGGAAATATGCCAGGTTTGAGAGAAGTAAGAAATGGAAGCCAAGTAGCGGAAGAAATAATTTCGGCAAAAATTCTGAATAAGGGGGCGAATCTGAGTTTTATATAGACAAAAGAATTTATATGATATACGCCATATCGAAAAGATATTTGCAGGCGGTTTATATAGATGGAGGATCCTCTGACCGCTATACGGACACTGTACCACATTCCAACATGATTGTGTGCTAGGCGAGACAGTGCACGCAATGTGGGCGAATTTGAGATTTGGAGTTAGGCCGTTACTGTTCGTTTTCAGGTAGTTGGTCAATTGGGTCGATTGGGCCTATTATTGCCTGTTAAGTCTACTCCGTGCCCCAATCTATGTTATTTCAAAGGATTAAAGAATTGCATCCCGCTCTGAGTTATTCTTAGAGAATCCTGAAACACTTACGTGCTGTGCTGTTGAGCCCTAAACTGACTTGGGTGCAATTCCTTGGCAGCCCCCAGAAACCCCAATCTCTTCCGAGGTTTCTTAAGAGTTGGTTGAAGGTATCACTAACTACTGTGGTATCCAGGTATGTTAATAAAATGTCATTTGGAGGTCTGTAGTCAGATCTAATGTACAATCGGTTTGGTATCACGTAAATCATAGAAGCTCAGGCCTCCTGATCTTCTCCCTGAAACGCCGTGAAAATGCTTCGACCCAATAAAAGCAAAGCAAGACTGGGAAAGACTGGGAAAAAACAATTGAAAATAAGAAAATAAGAAAAACAACAACATCAACATCAACAACAACATAACTCTCAACGCTTGGGTGGAGGACCCATCTTGCCCTCGCCCGTGTCAGCCTTCCTCTTGAGGGGGATAGCAGGCACCTTGAAGCCACCATTCTCACCGCCCTGGGAATTGCCCTGGGAATTGCCGGGGTTCTGGTTAGGAGCTTGAGTGAAAGTGCCAGACTTGAACCACCGATTTTCCTCAGCATCGCGCTTGCGCTTCATTTCCGCTTGCACCTTCGGATCGACCAGCTCTAGGCCTTGAACGGGTGTGAATGCAATAGTACTGGAGGTACCAGCGGCGCCAGGTAGAGATGATCCAACACCAGAGGCACGAATGCCTCGTGCCTGAAGAACGCTAGCAGTGCCACTTGCACCGCCCTGGCCAAAGCCACGCAGCGACGAGGCGGTGCCACTAGCGGGGGTGTTTGTGCCCCAGCCCTTGTTGCTCTTGCTGAGTCGGGCACGGGTGCGCTGGTCGATCTGAGTTGCGCGGATACGACCATCATCCTGTTGTCCCAACATACCCAAGCCAACGGTTCCAGAGCCCGTGCCATAGCCCACCTCTGACTCCTCCTTGCCAAATGCAAGACGATTCTGTGCCTTGCGCATTTCCGTCATAGCGACAGCCTCCTTGGCCTTTCGGGCTCGCCAACCACCTCGCTTTCTGGAGGGTTTGTCATCGGGCGCGGGGAGAGCCTTTGTACCGGCGTTTGGTGCAGATTCGGTCAGCTTCTCGAGTCGCGTGTAGCATTGTTGTTTCAGTTCTTCACCCAGAGAGCCGTCCTTGGAGTAATTGGAGACATCCGCGCGGGTGGCAAGTACCATCTTGGCCGCAACAATTCGAATTCCTTGTTTCCGGAGGTCCAGAGGAACCTCTTGGAGAAGTGGCGAGTCGTAGAGGAAACCCTGCGCTCGAACACCGTGGTTGGTCGCAAAGCCCAATCCCTCTGATCGGCGTGATCCTTGTGCACCCAAATTGCAGGAGGGGATCTTAGCTAGTTCAAGCAAGCCACCGGTTTGGTTGAGGAACTGTGCAGCCGTTTCGGCCCCGATGAGAGCTGCCAGGTTAGGGGCGATCTGGTTCATGCGAGACTGGATGCTTGCGGTAAGAACAGCGCGCTCATGATCCAGCTTCAAAATCCTCTCGCATGTATCAAGAACCAGCTTGAGTTCAGACTCGGTCATCTCTCGGCCTTTAGTAATAGTTGCCTCCATCGCAATTGCCATCAGAGACGGCCCGTCCAAGACCGACTTAAGCGGGACGCCAGCCATATTCTCCGATGATGTGGACAGTGCCTTGATGTCGTTGAAGGGACCATTTTGAATGATGGCAACCGTCTTGGCGTATTTGATGGGGGTGGTGACGAGTCTTTCGAGCTCGGGGAATCGGATGGAGTAATGGTCGCGCAGGACTTTGTGTAGGCGTGTCAGCTCATCAGCGGTAGAAATAGAGCGGTCGAAGTCGTTGGTAACCCCGGTGCCTTCTTTAAACTCCTCCTGTTGCTCGGGCTCTTCGTCGACTTTCTCCTCTTCGCCCGCTTCGAAGTCCTCCTCGTCATCTTCAAAGTCGCGTAGAAGCTCTTCGGCGGTCGACATTTTGACTGAAATTATTTTGTGACGGTGCGCTCCGGTAGGCTGAGGTGCGTGTGATCGGAGTCCCAGAACGCCACTGGGTAAATAGAAAAAGAGCAATAATATTCCCAAAGTCTTCAGGCTGGGAAGCCCTGGAGAAAAGTTGTGTTTAGTCAGCAGGAAGCTACGTGCGCGGGTGGCGATAAAGACCAATCACGCAGTTCGGCGATTTCAGCGCGGGTTCTGAGAGCTACGGGTCCAAGCTACTCTCGGCGTCACTGGATTGGGCGTGAGAACTTTCCTTGTCAAATTCCGACTTAAGCGATCGCGGTGGATTGGTGAAGCCAGTTTCATCTTTCGACCCCCTCGTTTTACCCAACTCTCGTCACTTGTCCGACAATTTCGACGTTCCCGAACATCACCTCATATCTTCTTGAGTTGCGGACCACATCTTTACCGGGACCAGTCAATACAGTACCATCATAATGGAGGCCTCCCGTGGACCTCCCCGGGTCAAGAACAAGGCCGCCGCGCCGGTTCAGGTCTCTGCGGAGCAACTGCTCCGCGAGGCCGTTGACCGGCAAGAGCCTGGCCTTGAGGCGCCGACACAGCGCTTTGCCGATCTTGAAGAACTACACGAGTATCAAGGCCGGAAAAGAAAGGACTTCGAAGACTATGTGCGGCGCAACCGCATTAACATGAACAACTGGATGCGCTATGCCGCCTGGGAGCTCGAACAAAAGGAATTCCGTCGGGCGCGATCCATCTTCGAGCGCGCGCTCGATGTCGATCCGACCTCCGTGGTGCTTTGGATCCGCTACATCGAAGCTGAGATGAAGACGCGGAATATTAACCACGCCCGAAACCTCCTCGACCGTGCCGTCACTATTCTCCCCCGCATCGACAAGCTCTGGTATAAGTATGTCTACATGGAGGAGACACTAGGCAACATCCCCGGTACCCGTCAAGTGTTTGAGCGATGGATGTCATGGGAGCCGGAAGAGGGTGCGTGGGGCGCATACATCAAAATGGAAAAGAGATACAGCGAATTCGAACGAGCACGCGGCATTTTCCAGCGGTTTACTGTCGTCCATCCCGAACCCCGGAACTGGATCAAATGGGCCCGCTTCGAGGAGGAGTATGGCACAAGTGACTTGGTTCGTGAAGTCTACGGTGTGGCTATCGAAACGTTAGGCGAGGACTTCATGGACGAGAAGCTCTTTTCCGCATACGCCAAATTCGAGGCCAAGTTGAAGGAGTATGAGCGCGCGCGAGCAATTTACAAGTATGCCCTAGACCGACTTCCGCGGTCCAAGGCTATGGCCCTTCACAAGGGCTACACAACATTCGAAAAGCAATACGGTGATCGTGAAGGTGTGGAGGATGTGATTCTGTCCAAGCGCAGAGTGCAGTATGAAGAGCAGCTCAAAGAGAACTCTCGCAACTATGACATCTGGTTCGACTTTGCACGATTGGAGGAAACTTCGGGCGACCCAGAGCGGGTGCGGAACATCTACGAACGGGCCATTGCACAGATTCCCCCATCACAAGAGAAAAGACATTGGCGCCGCTACATCTATCTCTGGATCTTCTACGCCGTGTGGGAAGAAATGGAAGCGAAGGACATGGAACGCGCCGGTCAAATCTATCAGGAATGTCTAAGGATTATCCCGCACAAGAAGTTCACATTTGGCAAAGTCTGGCTCATGAAGGCACACTTTGAGGTTCGTCAAATGCAGCTACAAGCAGCACGCAAGACATTGGGGCAGGCGATTGGAATGTGTCCCAAAGACAAAATTTTCCGTGGCTATATCCACATGGAACACCGGATGTATGAGTTCGGGCGGTGCCGTACGTTGTTCCAGAAACTAATTGAATGGAACCCCTCCAACACCCAGTCGTGGTTGGAATTCGCGGATCTGGAGCGTAATCTGGACGACGCGGAACGGACGAGGGCCATTTACGAGCTTGCCATCGAGCAATCGACACTTGACATGCCCGAGCTCGTGTGGAAGGCTTACATCGACTTTGAAGAAGGGGTAGCCGAGTATGAGCGTGTTCGACAATTGTACGAACGTCTCCTTCAGAAGACCGATCACGTCAAGGTATGGACCAACTACGCCAACTTCGAGTCCTCTCTGCTGGACGAGGAAATGGAGGAAGAAGAAGAGGAAGAGAAAGAGGGCAAGCCACTCCGCGAAGACGCAATACTCCGCATACGTGCAGTCTTTTCTCGGGCAGAAAAGGCGCTCAAAGACAAGGGTCAATCGGACAATGTAAGCTGCTATTCCCATAATCCACACACTATTCGATCCATACTAACTTGTGTACAGCGCGTGCAAATCCTCGAGGCCTGGCAATCATTTGAACATTCAAATGGATCGCCCGAGGATATCGAAAATATCGACAAACAGATGCCCCGACGTGTCAAGAAGCGCCGCAAGTTGGGAGACGACAAGTACGAGGAGTACGTGGATCATGTGTTCCCTGCAGACGATCAATCTGCTGCCAATCTCTCTCGTTTGCTCCAGAAGGCACACCAATGGAAGCAACAGAACCAGTCCTAGAGCGTGTGGTAGCTTTTATTTTACAAAATCGATTGATTCCCAGATTTGCCACTGCACTTCCATCATGAAACCATCCATGCAAAGCCCATGGTCACGGGAACGGACTTTATGTGTTGTAATACTAAAACGAGAATACCATTTCCGATATCTGTGTTTGACAGTGAAACCAAACCAAACTCTCTTTTTTCGGTCAAATCGGTTTCGCCGGCTAAGTGGCACGAACCGATACGTAGTGTACGTAGTGTCCTCAAAATGAGATCGTCCCCTGCATCGAGGCATGCAATATAGATGTCGTGCATGTTAGCCACCAAACCAGCTGTCATTACGTTGTACATAATTTCCCGGTCCTGTTGTGTAATAGCTGCATCCCCGGCGGTAACCCCTTCGGCGGGGCGGGGGCTCTGTAGTACATATCTGTGGTGGTATATTAGCGTTGGCCGAACTAGAGATGGGGCGAATGCTTTCCAGGAATTGAACGTTAGCCATTTATCTGCTTATATGCATTTACACTAAAACAGCCTGTGAAGGAGGTCATCGACTCTTAAATATATCAAAACTCTAACATCATTCAAAACACGGAGAACTGAGACATTTCCACAGGTCTCAGGAACAGAAATATCCACTGCTCCACTGCCCCACGATACATAGCCCAGCTCCTCACTCCCGAGTTTCTTTCTTGCTTTATTTCTCTGTCTAGCACGTTGTTGACACTTTACCGAGTATATATATATGTCTTGATATAACCTAAATTCTCATGAAATGGGTTAATGACCCTCAAAACATCGACTATGGTCATATTGATGCTGAATGAGAGATATCAACAGCTACCTGTCGATCATAGGGGATCTGTTGTTGCTAGATGATACGTAAATCGTCAAGGACAATGCCTATTGGCCGCTATGCATAGTTTGAACATATAACTAGTTACTCCGTAGTCGATAATCATTCACCCCGATTGGAACATGTCACATGTTAAATTCGAGGAATGAACTAAAGCCTTTTGTATTCCGTAGAGATAATAATGGAAACTCTTGCAAGAAACGTCACTTTCAGATGCCTCAAGTCTTTGATTACATAAGTAGTCTTTGACAATCAAGTCATTTATTCATGGGACCCGGGGTATAGGGGCAATTACCATTGGGAATATCTTTATGGATCTTTGGACTAGACTATAATCGATGAAGGTATCTATATATAACTATGGCATTGAAAATAGAATATCCGGGTCGATATATAAAACGACGAATGAAGAGGAACCTCTAGATACACTACAAGCCGACACTCATGTAGACAGTGCTATAAAATACTATAACAAAAGAGATCTGAGATTGTCTAGGTGACCCCGGAAGGATCTAAGGACGCGTTAATATTCATAACTATTTGGGGACTAATATATATATCAAGTGAACCGGGGTACGCGGTATCAGTATTCCACGAGGGAAATAGTCTATACCACAAATGTGTAAAAATAGGACGTTAGATAGAGAATTTATATTTGTAGACGCTAAGACATATATGAAATATGTATATTTTGGTCGTCTTTGTATCGGATGGTGGCAACAAACAATCGTGTTCATTGAGGATCATGCCACAGAACAAAGGGGGGTTCGAATAGTTAGCTTCTTTTAAGGATAGTAAGTAACTTAGGCCAGTCAAAAACCTATAAAAGTACTACCAATTCTCGACCTTGATGAGCCATCAACGGCAAATATTGTTCTGATTTCTACACGCAACCTTTACATTGTCGCCCGCAGTCATCGAAACTATAATCCCCGCGTCAGCTTTTATATCCAGACTTTCGAATCCTATCAAGAATAGTAAGTGCTCATAACGTCATGAATTTCTAGACCCTAACTAACTTTTTTTTTTCTCTTTTTCTTTTTTTAATAGTGGGGGCCAATATTGCAGATCAGCCTGTTGATGACATTTGTGACATTTGCAAGAAGGATTTCTACGGCACCAAGTCATGCTCATGCGGTAATCGTTGACCATTGACTTGGGTACAACAAGGGTATGGAATGACCGCAGAAGCCCAATATTCTAGGCAACCTGGAGGACATGCAATATGGGGATGAGTTAGTATAGCATTAACGCTCGTTAGTACTATGAATTTGAAACTAGCCTATATGCTGTACACTTGTGCTCAAAATTGGAAATTCGTAGATATGAGCGCCAGTCCTTTGCAGTTCCAGACATCTCAGATTTGAGCCTGATATTTAAGAGTTCTCGAGGTCGTCAAGTTCCCAGATATGAAGTGAAATTATAGCAAAGAACCTTGGAAGTGGCACGCCAAGGCGCCAGAGTTTGAGAATTTCCGTGGGTCCAACGGACAGGAACCACGGGCCTCGAGAGGGGAATCTTCCAAAGTTCTAGGGTGCGTTTGTTTATTTTTTATTTTTTATTTTTATTTCTATTTTTTTACATTTAATATTACAGAATATGGAGTACAGGAGTAGGAGTACATTTAATATATGCACCCTCCCTTGCTGTTGATACATCCCGAGGTGCACCCTAGGAACGTTGAAAGTCAAGGTGGAGGTCCAAGCCTTCCTATAAAACGGGGGTCCAGGTATGGAGTACAACATACAGAGTACACCAGAGGTGTGGTCCCACTTTCACCAGGACTACTCGCGGGAGACCCCCTGATCAATATAGAATGAGAATAGATGAAGGCAAAAAAGAACCAATAAGGTCGAATAAACTAATGAGAATTTATTGGTGAACCCAATCAAAATGAAATAAACCAAATTAACGGGAAAACCCACTCCCCCCCAAAAACGAAAAAAACCGAGCGAATTGAAAATGACGAAATTATTCCCCTTAAGGGATGGCGTTGTTCGCTAACCCCCCTAAGCCGTCTGCTAACCTCCTCCGTTAGGGGGTCGAGAGGTCCTTCTCCCTGTTTCACTTGGATGTGGTTTCTGTTTCTGTTTCTGTTTCTTGTTTTCTCCCTTTTACTGTCTGCATCTACACTTGTGCTGTGCACTTTGATATTCTATTCATTCGTTCGTTTCGCCAACCAACCACCCCCCATTCGCTTAATCGGGTTTTGTTGGCCTTTTACTTTCTTTTCCGGCACGTATCGACTGGATCGCCCAGCCCCTCAGATCATTGTGATTACTCGACATCCTCGTTGACCGACGCGTTCGTGTTGTGATCCCATTGTTGACACCCTGAGCCACTACTCTGGTTGTGTCACCCCGAGTCGCCGAGTCATCCGATACGCGATCCACCTTAGTTTCGCCCTGAGAACCTCGAATCGCAGTTAATCGCGCGCAAAGTAGTTGAGAACTCGTGTTCACGTCGCCTGTTATCGCACCAACTCGCTTACATCGAGTGTGGCTTGTTGACATTTTTCGCTCAACTGCCTCGGTCGAGATGAGATAGTGCTCTGGCAGTCACCTTTTATTCTCTAATTCGTGCTTTCTAAGTCCCTTACTGGCTGGCTACCCACCTTCACTCCTGGTCCGGAATCCATCGCGACTTTGAACTTTTGAAACTTTTCAACATGACTGGCCCCAGACCCCGACTCAAGATCGAAGGCGATTGCTCCACTATCCACAGCAACACCCTGTACACTTATTCACCGACTGGATTCCAATCAATACCTCTCAAAGAGAATGGGGACTGGAAGCCACTTCCGTCCCCAGAATACAAGGTTACTGGCCCTGCCTGCGTCCAAGGTGGGAGCGGGGGGAATGAAAGTGATGAAGATAAAAAGGCATTTTATCTGGTTGGCGGGACCGGCGCCTCTGGCAGCAGCGGCCTCCAACGCTTTTCGTTCAGCACCCAGAAATGGGAGACATTAACCATAGATTCGTCGATGAAGAATCGGACTGGACATGGCGTTGGGTACATTTCATCAACATCGGAAATATTGGTTTACGCAGGAAACACAGATGGCAGCACACAGCCCTCTCAATCGACACTCCTCATTTCAACAATCCCGCCCTTCACCGTGTCGTCCGGTGTCGACCAGGGCGCGCCGGCATTGTATGAGCCCATCATTTTGCCTTGGGGGTCTTCCGAGGTAGCCTTGGTTGGGGGCTCTGCCACAAATACTGCTATCTTCGTCTACGAGGCCACAGATAAAAAGGGCTTCACCATCTCAGAGGCGACTCTTCCCTCCGCAATCGAATCCTCATCTCTATGCGCACTTGCCTCCGATTCTGGGACCAAGGTCCTCGAGAAGTTCAACATGGTCGCTTCCCCAAATAGTGTGACCAGCTACATTCTTACCTCGAAAGGAAAGGTGCAGAACCCGATCACAGCCATTGCATCCTCAGGAAAGAGGGATCTCACCGATTCTTATAACGGTACATTTGCCCCGACGGCATCCTGGTCTGATTATACGCTCGCCCAGGGTAGTGGCTTGGTCGTTCTCGCCAGCGGCCAAAGTAACGACTCATTAGCAATCTTCAACCAGACATCCAACGCATGGGTCAACTCTACAGAGTTGTTCAATGGAAAAGGAGATCAACATGTTCTCAAACCATCCACCACATCATTCACATCATCTACTTCGACATCAACCTCATCATCCACATCGACCTCGAACTCAACTACGCCCACTTCTTCCTCAGAGCCAGTTGCGACTGTAGGTGGCGGCCTGACCGATCATGGCAAAATGATCCTTGGCGCAACCCTCGGGAGTATCCTAGGGTTTGGCCTGATCCTGCTCATCATCCTGTTCCTACTGCGACGCGAGAAGAAGAAACAAGCAGCGCAACCCGGTCGCGGCGGCGATAACAAAGACCGCCTAAGCTTCCAGGATCAGGGCATAGAACCCCTGACCGAAGGCGCTTACCCCATGGCAAGATCTCCTGTCCCAGTCGCCGCTGGTTCGGTCGACTCATTGGCTATCTTCTCTGGTAACTACAAAGGAGAGAAATCCCTCAAGCCACCCGGTAATACGGGCTATGGATTGTCTCAGCCAAAGAGTAGCAGTCCGCTCTCTACAATTCCCTCCAGCGGTGTCATGGGCGCATCAAGCGTATACACCGACGATACCAATCGGGCTGGCGATGACACCGGCCATGGAAACCAGGCCGCTGACCGAATGACTGACGAAGGGTGGGGGAAATACTTTGAGGATGGCGGTGCCACTAACTTGCAATCCGACCGCTCGACTATGAGTTCCGTATACACCAAGTCCGATTACCGCGGAAGCGCCTGGCCAATGACTACCTTGACACCATTGAATTTCGGTTTCCTCGACCAGCCCAAGCCCCTGGGTCACGTTCTTAGCGGGAGCCCGACCACGGAGCACGGTTCGAGTGAGATGGGCAGTCGAAGCCTAGTGATTCCGGAGAGTCAATCGGCGCGAATCTCCAGTGCCGATTCCATCAGTATCGCCTCGGACGACGACCGCGATGATCCAAAGTGGCAAGGTGCGGGCCAGAGCAGCTGGCTTGGGCGTCCCACAAGCAGCAACTACACTACCAGCTTCTACCAGTCGAGCACACAAGATATGCCCTGGGAATCAAATGCCAGCCTTGGGGAAAAGGCAAGGCAGTCCAATGCACGAAGATCGAGCGTCATCATCCCACACGATATCGACGAACTTCCGATGCAAGGGCAGAAGAACAATACCAATTCAGATATGAGCTGGCTCAATCTCAAGGCTGATCGTTAACATACGTTCGCCTAATATTCCGACTTACAGTCCATTTGGAGCCCAACTCTACCATACTCTCTCATCTTTCCTCGAAAATACCTACCTCGCCTTGCCAGGTCATTTGGCGACTCATACCTCCTCTCTCATCCATTCCTTTTATCGCATCTCCATGGCTACTGGTGTCTTGAAAAAGCCTATTGCTCTGTGTCCTTGCACTTGACGTGCTGCATTTTTTTTTACCTGCATCCAGCATCTTCGTTTCATGTTTGTGTGTATGAGCGATTCCTTAGCGTTGTGCCACACTTGATTGAACCGGTTGCTTTCTTTTTTATTCATTTGACCTCATGGCTTTGGTTGTACTATGCCGATCTAGTTGTTCTTGTATGAGTGTTGTGTTAATGTTATTCTGTACATATCTCGATCTGAGTGTAAATCACTTGAAATCAAGCGCATGCTTTAGCCATGCGGTACTGAAATGCCTTTGGTCATATTCATTACTCCAATTATATATTATCGTATATAAGTCGTGTTCATCATGAGCACCCAACTGTCCACACGGCGATGTCATAGGAAGATCTTCAATAAAGCTTCGCTAAAAACGAATGCCTCTTCGAGACCTTCCTAAACTCATTAACCATAGGACTTAGCATCCTCCCACCCCCATCCTCAATCTCCATGGGCTCCAAGCGCGTCGAATCCGTCTTCCGAAGAAGCGGAATCTTCTCTTCAGTCTTACTCCGAATATAGTAATGCTCATCATCCTCCTCCATCCCAATAAACCACCTTTCCTTCAACTGTTTCCCCCAAGGCCCACACCCACAAGCACCTTCCAACTGACTCGTCTGCGGACTATTCACAGCAAGCGCGAACAAATTCTGCGGCTCCGTGAAATCAGTCACCTGTCGACCGCGCGCTTCGACAATCATAAACCCGAGACAGACAGCGCTGGTCAAGAACGCAAAAACAAGAATCACATAGAATATCCCCTGCCACTGCTCCGTCCCACTAGAAGCATACCCAAAAGCCTGAATGGAAGCATTGAAAATCTGATAAACAGGCTCGGAAAGCATATTCCCGTCCTCGCCACTGTAATTCCAGAACGGGACGAACGGTGCATTCTGAGAACTAAGGATAAGAGTACTTCCAGCCATGACTGCCAATGCCTCCGCGATAGATGGTAGAGTCGGATCCAGCGCGAAAGTCTCCTCCGTCTTGTCGTACCGCGGCATCATCTGCATAAGCAGTCTGGCATTGCTAGCCGCGCCGTCTGAAATACCCGCATTCAAGCTGAGCGCATTCGCCCACTCTGACGCGATATTCTTCCAGTCTGGATCCCAGATACCCTCGTAGAACGTGTCTTGTCGTCGGTCGTATTGTAGCCCGTTTGAGGCGTTCTCGCAGTCCGTACTGAGGAATGCGCCGCTCGTGTCCGCGGAGTACTTCGTCGAGCACACGCCTGTTTGTTTCGCGCGCAAAGAGCACATAATGTACTCCGGCATGTCGGTGTTGTTGGTTGCGCCTAGGAG
The DNA here is from genome assembly GCA_030142185.1 of Penicillium thymicola. Classification (NCBI taxonomy): domain Eukaryota; kingdom Fungi; phylum Ascomycota; class Eurotiomycetes; order Eurotiales; family Aspergillaceae; genus Penicillium; species Penicillium thymicola. The sequence goes on from LACB01000013.1 coordinate 79,799, forward strand.
GTAGATTGCGTCTGCGGGCCAGGCACCTGTTGTGTTAAGGATTGTGTTATATGGGAGCGGGTATTTGCCGAAAATAGGTGAGTCTTGACTGTGTTTCGGACCGAAGTCGAAGAGTGAGTCAACGACTGTGCTGTTTTTCCAGTCTGCCGGGTGGGGGATGTCGTCTGGGGGAGAGAAATTCCAGGTTGTCACGTTGAATTTGTCGCCGCCGGGCCAGGAGGCGTAGACTAAGGGGCTGAGCTCTTCTTTTGTCATTCCGGTGCAGAGGACGTTGATGGCTGGTGAGGGGACGGAGGCTTCGATGTTATATTTTCCTTCCCCAGAGGTGTCTTGGGGTTGTTTGAGTTTATTTTGGGAGTTCATTGCTGCGGCAGGGATGCCGCCGTGCGGCATTGCCATTGTTATGTTGTTGACCATTCGGTTGTGTTTCTTGGAGAGCGTGGGCATGTCATGGATGTCGACCCAGCTGCCTGTTACTGTGGTGTTGTCCCAGAGTGAGCCTGTTGGCGGTGGGCGCTTTCGGAGTTGGCTTGAGGTTTCGTTCTTGCTGATTACTAGCTGACTCCATTGGGCTATCCATTGTTGGTAGTTATGGTATGCGTGGCCGACGTGTACAATTTGGAGACAAGTCGTGTTACGGTACAGGGGGTCCATGTCGTTGATGACCGGTGTCTCACAGGTTGATGCGATGTATTCGGGGTTTGCGAAGCTGGCGGTTACCTTACCCTGGAGTGTCCTTGTTTCAATAGGGCCAAGAGAGAGTTTAGGAGCAACTGTTGTCGATTAGTATTTGACATGGTTTTTGGATAGAAAAGAGCGAATTTACCTAAAGCTTGCGCCGCAGTGGTGTACAGCATCGCCACGAACGTTGAAACTAACGCGACCGACCCGAGGAAAGTGAGCGCCGAGTATCGCAGCGCCTCCCAATGCACAATCATCGATCCGGGTTGCATAATCCAGGCCCTCATATTCATATCCGAGATACTAATTCCTCGAGAATCCCTCATCAAAGCCCTCCGACTAAGCACCTGTCCCAGAAACGCGACGCAAATTGTAACATAGGACAACTCGATCGTTTTCGCAAAGAATGCGCTCAGCAAAGCTGCCGTAGATGGAACCAACGGCCCATCAATGGAGACACTGCGCCATCGTGGCTTGCGCAGCGCAATCCCGAGATAGATACCTGAAAAGATAGTGGCATAGATAGCGAGAACTAAGACTGTCAACGGGACCCACGAGAGCCGTTTCTGGAGAACGGTTGCGCGGTTGGGACACCGCACGTGGGCATGGGTATGTGGAGTCTGCGGAGACTCGGGAGATTGGGGAATCTTGTAGGTATTTGGAGTCGTAGTCGCAGTACTATCGGTTGAATGGCGGTTGTCTGCCGGAATTTCTGCGGGGATGGCGTCGCCCGACGAGTTCGAGATTCCCAGACCAACATCAACATCGCGGAGGACTTCTTCGGACCAGGAGCTAGTACTATCTGAGGGGGCATGGTAGCGATAGTCAGAATCGGTTAGGCGATTGTTGAGTGGATTCCAAGACCGTTGGGGCCGAGCGGCGTCGATCGAATCTTCGGATAGCAGCGATTGCTGCGAATCCCGCGACGAAGCCATGGCAAAAGGAAAAAAAGAGAAAAGAACAACGGTAAATCGAGAACGTTCTCCATTTTTAAAAAAATAGGGAAAAGGGGCTCCTGGTGAGTCCTGGGGCCGAAATGGAGGGGCCCAGTCTAGTCTCCTTAGCCCTATCGTAGGCTGGTTAGCTGCTTGGCATTGGCATGTCGGTTTGCGCTTTTCATTTGCGGTTTAATTACTCCGTCGGCATTTCAAATGCGAAGTTCTTTTGCTTACTGGATTATTTTTAGATCTTCATGGATATTCTAGACCCTGGCATAAGCATAGTATTCGAAATACCGTTGCGTTGCGCCTGTTAACCGCGCTATATTTGCCATATCTGCTGTATTACTATATAACTAGTGCTTATATATGGAGTACCTGCACAGCCCAAATGGAACAAATCATAGAGTGAGGAACACAGCGGAAGAGTCCGGAACGACGATAGTAAGCAGCCCATTTTTATCCTTGTCTCTTCGTTCGCATGCTGTTGGACCGGCTTCCCCCCATTCAATCCATGATATATGAAATATCATCGAAAGTAATACTATCAAGCGCATCGTTGCCTGGGCCAATCAGACACTCGGTCCGAGCGCTTATATGCTGTGGATTGTCCGATGGCACTGGCAACCATGATCTGGCCATAGTACGGGAGTCTGGTGGCTGGGGGAAGTCCTTTGCTCTCGATTGGCTCCCACGAGGCGTAACGGTAGTTCAACCCTTAGTGGAACTGCAGGCGCTTGATACCCTGCTTAATGTCAGTGACATGTTTATGGGAAACATGGGTGGCTCGTACGTGTACTGCCGCCTTGAGCGTCACCGAACACGTTGGTCTCTCTATCCACGCCCTGATTTGCGATAGAAGCTCACCAAGCGTATAAGAGAGGCCAAGGCATGCAAGGGTCTCAGCGCACTTGATTTGCTGTGCGAGACTCTACATAATGTTTGTGTGATTCATCAAATTCCCTATCGTTGTCGGAATTACTCGGTTGATGCGAAGCGGAGACATACGCTGGAGACCTAACTGTATGGGACAGAGGAGGTTAGTTGACACCCATATAGCTGTTTCAAGGATTAGCAAAGCAGAACGAGAACAGGAATAATAGTGGATATCGTACTTGTAGAAGCATAGCTCTTTGGTCAGATCATCTTACCGTATCCAAGATTGTACAAGTCCTCAGGAGTCTAGGTTGAGTTGTCAATGAAATATAGCAGGACGAGGCTAGGCGCCATGACTCTAGGGAAAGAACCTAGACAGGATTTTTGTACAACAGACTTGACAATGGCCGACTTGGAGTTCCACTCTTCAACACAAGTAAGGGGTGAGTAACTTGCAGCGCAATTTGCAGTGCGATATCTTCAGGGAGCGAAATTAAACTTGTTACCCAGCTTAAACAGATGCACCTGGGGACGACTGGACGTACAAGCTTCCGTGGTCCAGTCTTGGAGCTGTTGAATTGATGAATTTTGATTTATGTTCAACCCATGCAGGAACTTGATTTCTCCCAGGGTGTGGTACGATTCAAAAAAAGTCGGACCGTAATCGATTTGGAACGGTTGATCATCAGTGAGATTCTGATAGACTAGCTTCGCATTCTCCTCTTTCTCACGAAAGTACATAGCATGGTCCCTATCGGTGGATTCTCGTCAGCACCTGCGAGTAAAAGTCCGTAGAATGATTCAACATACTGTGAGGTTCCCCCGACTCTTACTTTCAGGGCAACGTCGGTCAGAGTTCTGAGATTGTGAAGTAGGTTCCTCGCGAGCTCATTTGGTTGGGGCTTGTTGCCAGCATAGGGGGGAAGTATGTAAATTTGATAAAAACTAAAATCGATTGCAGATCATTGGGGACTGGGCTACTATTCTTCGGAGAAGATGGGACAGGTATAGTATGGGAGCTGCGTTTCCCGAATGTTATAATAGAAGTACCTGCGCTTAGACAGATCTAGATGGCTATAAGAATCTCAAATTTGTATATATCTATGTAGCCCTAATCTGCGTATGGGGAATCGGACATTCCCTGATAAGACCAAATAGGTGCCCAGGAATATAACATGTTCCATGGCTCCGTTGATTAGAGTGTGGTACTAATGACGCCAAAGTCGAGGGCCTTTTTTTGGTTTTCTTTTCGTACATTGTCCTGATCTTAGATCCAATGCCTTGCTTGGATTGAATTTCGGATTCTTTTTTTCTACACCATGTTAGTAGCTAAATCCTCTTGTGACGGGCCCATTATTGACAACGCCAAGCCACACGACGGGCTCATGAAGAGGCATAGTCAAGTGAGGTAGAGATGCCAATGCCTCGATCTGGCACAGGAAATTATCCCCGTTGGCACACACAGCCCATGCACTGTGAGAAATTGGGTTATATGCTTGACTTCCACTCCTCACTACTCTGAGCTAGCATTTTAGTTTTGCTGCTTGTACGCTCTGGATGTGGTAGTACCTAGGTAGCTATACGTACTATATTTCCTCTGCTAGCTGCCGCCACTTTTATAAGGGCGCTCAGAGTCAGGCTCTCTAAGTATGCCACCCGACATATAACTCTCTCATTGGTTCATAGTGAGAGTGGATCTAAATTAGATCCACTCTCACTTCACAAGTACCATGTTGAATCTATAGTTATACAAATGAATACTATAACTATTAATTTATAGAACCGGCTCTTTATACTCCTAACTCTCAAGTCTTAACTCTTGATTTCTTACTATCTTACTATCTTAATCTGAATTGAATCTGAATTGAATCTGAATTGAATCTGGATTGAACCTGAATTGAATTGTATTATAATGTATTGTAGACAGGGTAGTTAAAGAAGGAAGAATTCAAAATCATAGCTATATATGTTCAATATAATACGCTAAATTTAACTAGAATGGAAATTGGCAGATCCCTTGGCCGCTAGTTTAGGGGTGGGTGAACTAAAAATAAGGCCATCTTCGAGGTCCTCTGACATGGACAGACCGCAGTGGTGTTGGACACCGTCCGACTTTCAAAGGTTTGGATTGACCAAAGTCTACTGTTAAAAGCTAATATAGTGATAAACTTCTAGGTATTGGAACGAGAGGAGGACCTATGAGTTTCTCCTCGAGAAGCGCCCTCGTGGGTATTCTTTTATCCCCTCCCCCTACGCCGCAGGAGTGATCCGCTGTTCGTCATTATTCCCTTATGGCTTCATACTAGTTCTGGCGAAGGTGATGAGAGAGCCCCTGTATAGGAGATGGGCAGATTTATATGCACATCAGGAAGAATTTGTCTACCAGCAGGTTTTAGCCGCCGTTAATGCTCTTCGGGCCGTCGGAATTGTCTGGACGGACCCCGGTCCGCACAACGTTCTTTACCACCAGGATGATGCCGATTCTTCTGTGTCTGTCATAGACTTCGAGTGCATCGAGTTGTGTGACGGGGAAGCAGTTGTAGCCAAACCGGAGATGACGGCCATATTTGGATCCGTGCAGTCCAGCAGAGAAATGACCGAAGATATCCAGGAGGCTAGGGGCCGGCGGACGAGGACAATGAGCCGGAGGACCACAGTGAATGAATGTCTGCCACATTCAAGGGAACTGTTCTGGGGGATGCAAGAAAAGATGATATTCTTGAGAGCTAGCTAATGATATGAAGGCGGCCAGGGCACCGTCCTATGATAATGCCCGCTTCGAAGGCCTACCAACGTCCTCGTTAGGTACATGGATAAATGAATATAACTAGTCCCCGGAGTAAGAAACGCCTTGTAATGAATGGCATTCTCCTTTGTTATAATCAATTCCCATATCGTCAGTTGTAGTAATAAATTCGTCGTCGATGCTCATGCCGTCTCGCGATCGACTCCGTCGGTTTGAGGGTAGGACTGCCATTGTTTGGGCGTTTCTGCCCATCGTTGGCATCACCTGGCAACGCGTGTATATCTCCGTCGTCGTCAATACCCGTATGAGTGTCGCTATCTTGTACGTCATTGATGTCGTCGTTTATACCTGGTTTAAATAGCATGCGAGCGTCGTCGAACGCTGACCGTTTGTGCCATGTTAGGGATCTCTAAGTAGACTGATCTAATATCCCTCTCTCCGGTAGTCCTTCAAAGCCTGGTTAAGAAATCGTGGGACCGAGAAGACAAAGTATTCCCAGGAGCATCGAGCATAGAATGGTGATGTCTATTAGGTGGCCAAATAGCAAGCTCCATTATGACGTTATTAATTGCAGTCATTTTACCAGGATTGAAGATCACATTGAAATGCCAGCCTTTTTTTGACGGACGATGGGTGCCATTTAAAAGGCACGTGGTGGAACTAACCTGTTGCATTTTATTGATGCAGCTTACTCAGGCCGCTCACCTCAGCTTAGACTCAGTGAGCGAATCAGGGCGCTCAGGGGCGTGCTCAATTATACCCAGTAAGCAAAAAGCGGCAAGGACTGAGCACTAAAGCGGAAAGGGAACGCCAAGAAGTGGCAGAGGAACCTTGAAAATCATCTGACTGCCTGAAGGGGATAGCTGGTAGCTGCCCGAGGTGGGACAGTCATGTGATCATAATTCTCCAACTTTAATCGTCTTGGGTTTTTTTTCCCAGTCTCTAACTCTGTCAAAGTACAATTGACTCTACGAAAGGATAAATGAAGGGAGAAAACGAGCAAAGTGAAGACCAAGGTCACAAGACTTTTCTTGGCTTCTTGCTGTTTGCCTCGCTGTTTGCCTCCCAAGATTGTAGCCTGCGACAAACAAGTATTCTCACGTGACACTGAATATCCCTTTAAGACGCCATATCTTCCTCGACGTTCTTATACCGTAGGCACATTCTTAGCTGAATTCTTCACCAACAACTTCAGAGATTTAGCTCGAGGTTTCGCTTCATAGTCAATCTTTTTGAGCACCCGCCCATGCTTGTCATGGAGGAAGAAAATTCCTGGACAAATTTATTTTTCTCCGGCAACCGTCCGGAGTTCGTCAAAAACAAAGAAGTCAATAGTGAAAAAGAGTTCCAACCTTTCCGTCCAGAAGTTGAAAACTGGATACTAGGAGGTCTGGCCGATAAATCAAGACCAACGAATGAGAAAACCATACAGGTATTCTGGCTTTGGAGCAATGGACGCAGAAAATACGTAGGCAAAGTTGTAAGTTGATACGTTCATTCTACGCTTTGCCTGAATTAATCACATTTTAGTTTCCTGACTACACCAAGGAGCAGGCCGCAGAGCAGCTTTTCCGTCTCGGATGGTCAAGACGCCAAAATCCACAATTGATAGACGATGCTGTTCACGAATTTGATAGGTTTTGCCGGGAGGCTCGGGCATATAGCCACATTGATCGATTCTGTTCTACCCAGGAAAGACTATATTTCCCAAATTTTTATGGTGTGGTCACCAACATGCAAAGATCTAGATTCTCTTCTGGATATGCCCATCCGCGAGCGATTGTGCTAGAAGCTGTCAAACCGAACTTGTGCTCTCGACGTGTTCTTGGTGAGGACACCTCACAATTGCCTGAAGGCTTCTCGGATATCCTTACAACCCTACCTCTAAGCCCGTTTGAGCATGAATGGTATTGTTCTTTGCTAAAAGACCGACTTCGTCGCCTGGATGCGTTACATCGGATCGGGGTAACTCATGGAGATGTTAAGGACTGTCATTTTCGACTCCCCGGTGACATCTATGATACAGTCTTATATGACTTCTCAGAGTCATACACTTTCTCTGAGAAGCAGCCTTTCAGGATAAATTCCGGTAAACCTCGGCCCTTGCAACGCATATCAAAGGGGGAATGTGAGCGTGCTAAAATCCATGTTGTACAACGGTAGGGAATGAGCTAAACTTCCTTGTATCATGACTAATGCACACCCAGAGCCACCGCCCGAGATTTCCGTTCCTACCTTATTGAACTAAGTTCACAAAATACCGTTGATGATGCACTCTGGCAGTCGCTGGACAAAGAGGAGGAATTGTTGGAGTTGGTAATATTGAAAGTTTGTAATCGCCCAGATTGTCAGTTTTCTACAAAACCTCAAGACAAACCTTCAAGATCTACGCTACTGACTATGCTAGATTTTTCGATGCCCACGTTGAATTCCATTTTTCCTTTCCTGGAAACAGTTCGTCCAAAGTCTGACCCATGCTGGCATATCCGTAGAGGCCGGCTGTTGCACCATTATGAATCGGTTTGGGCGGTTTGCAATGATAAAAATCAGCCCGATTCAATTATCTTTGACGATGAGCTGAGATTTAAAACAGTGGACATATGCGATAAAACCCACATTGTGCTTTGCTTGGTGCCAAGGTGGTGGATTATATCATTAAGAGCAAATAAAGATTCAAGGTCGAAAGATACAGGAATTGATAACAAGCTACGGGAAGCTTGCTTGCTTCTTGTATCATCTCGGTGTCCTGGGTATGTTTTGAGTCGTGGCGAGTTCTTGGGAACAGGCGAGAAGAAAAAGGACGTTCAATAAAGAGAGAGCATATAATAAAAGATGCAAAGCTGGGCCCTTTTTCTAACAGAACTTGAATTGGGTAAAATAAATCCTCAATTACCCACGTTACATGATAAGAAGGCTGTAAAAGCATCATAGGCAGGAGGGTGCTCGCCTTTCAACCTTTTAAGACTGCATGGCAGACAAAGACATAGTGTACAGTGATAGGCGCTCACAATTATGAAGGCTACATTTGAAACTCCGAGAAAAAGTTGCTGAGACAGAAATATGGTAAACTCCCAGGAAATATTCAATACTGTCTTGCAATCTGATAATCTTTTTGCAGTCGACCTTTATCGCTGCTATCATAGCTCGGACTTTCAAGTGGTTGTCTAGGAAGCCTCATAAAAGCCTTTGCATTAGCTACCTCTGGAAAGAGATATTGAAAGCAGAGCCCTTTGAAGCAAAAATCAATTTATCCACCCTAACTATAAATTTTAGAGACAAGAAGTATTACGAAAACAGTTCCATACCATTGACTTGCCTATTTACATTGATATCGTAACTTATGCATATGCTACTCGGATGCAACGGCAGTGTCACCCCTAAGGACTTGTTTTTCTCGAACCATATGCCAAGAGAGCATCAATATTGATTTGGGGAAAAGCCAGAAGAACTGAATATGATGTCGTGCTAGGTATCTGTATGGTTTTCTACGGGTGATCTATGTCGCTTAAAGTTTCCTGCATACTAGTGCACACCACTGAACTGTCGAAAGCAGGATTTCCAGGCAACAAACAGTGAAAACTTTCCATGTTCCTGCCTTGCTCCTGGTTAACGCAGTAAACTTCCAGACCAGTTCCCACCTTTTCCATAATCTCCGGTGTAAAGTTAACTTGAGGTGCCATCAATATAGGGCCCTCGACGACATCTTTGTCGACTAGGGAAGAACATATAATGAGGACACTCCTAAATTTATAAACTGGCCCGTCGAGTGAAAGGTGGCCTTCAATCCGATTTGGCAAAAGAGTCCGCACAAGACATGGTCTTCAAGCCTAATGCGTACTGGCAGCTGGTAACGGATCAAAGAGAAGGTAGAACATATTTTGCGCTATACATTTACAAAAAAAAGAAAAAAGAAAAAGAAAAATGCATGGCTTCCTAAATTTGTGCTCAAATTTGCCTGCCTCCAATCCGGCAGAAAATACTAAATATACAGTTTCATTTTCATTTTCATTTTTTCCCTTTCAGAGATCCCCCTGGAGTCGTCGTCGCCCTGACGACATCATTGAAATTGTTAAGAAAAATCCAGGATGAGGGAAATAATATAAATAAATCCTCGTTTTTCCAGGCATCAGGGAAGATGATGTCGGCAGATTTCTCACGGTAGCACTGACGGCAGATGTTCACAGCTTACGCAGCTTGATTCATACAAGGTACGCGAATATGGGACATAGGGTTAATGCATGTTTGGGAGTCAATGGGCGTGAAAAGAAAATAAGCAAGAATAAAGGTAAATCAATCTTGCATGTAGAAGCAAAATCGAATCTCTCTGTATGTTGTACTCCGTACTGCTGTACTGAAATCACTGTCGTGCATGGACCATGTTCAAGTGCCCAAGGATGAGTTGCGCCTTGTCTGAGCCACTTATCATCATCTAGTGAACTTAGAGTACGTTGTACACTCTCGTCAGCGCTCCGTTTTTTTATTTTTTTATAAAACGCCCTCTCCACCTCTGAGAGCCACACCCGGCCGAACCCTTATTAGAAAGTGGCGCATGATAATGGAAGGTTGTTATTATGCCTCTTCCGGATATCCCGACACATCGCCAAGTTTATTTTGGGAAGGTGGGCTATTTGTGTTTGCCTGTTTACTAGTACGCGGTACTTCATACGAGCGTCAGAGATTACAACAATCCGCTAGACACCATTGGATGCGTAAAGGGCAAAGTGGGAACATAAACTTAGATAAATGGGGGAGAGGGGAATCATTGAGAGATGACGGATACTACGCGGGTTCTTATGAATCGTTCCTACACATGTTATGTTGTACACTTTGGTTGACTTGACATTAACTTGAATTTTTAATTCTCAAAGATCTTGGTAATATGTTTGTAACAAAGGTTCTCGTCTTCCCAGGGGGCATGGCATCTGACAAGAACGGCCGTTTTACCGAGACCAGTCGATATTAGATATGGAGTACGAAATAGATTCCAAGAAGCTAATGATGATGTTTGACTGTAGCCTAAATTGTGATATACGTGGGGCTGTGATATGTGCGCTCAGACCATTGCAAGGGAGTTGGAGAATTGTCGTTATGCAAGTAGCCAAATGACCCATAGCGAGTCCACAAGTGGCATAGGTACCTAGGTATGATAGCTCGGGGTTTGTATCCCCGCTTTGTCAGCAGGGGTCCACGGAGAATGTTGAGCGTAGTATGGAGTATTCAGGTACTAAAATCTTATATAAATGAACGTTTCCATAATTATCCAAGGATGGTAATCGCCCCGAACCATAGAAATAGATCAAAAGATCAATAGTGCGAAAAGGTTCCGAACATAAGCCACAGGGGGGAGACCTTAGTGTGGAAATGAAGTCTCCACGCTGGTAGATGGGAAATCATCTGCCGGATCGTCTCTATGGAGTTAAGCATAAATTCCGGTCATATATAAGCTGTAAGCCGAATACGGAGTACTTATGTACGTACTGTATACACCGTATGCCTCGAAATCAGGCAGCAGTTTGACAGGACTGTGGCTGAATGATGACATCCGTTTTCTGATTCGAAGATGAGAGAAATGATGGTGGAACTGAGTGGAGATCAAAATCTTTTTTTTTTTTTCCCTTAAGAGTCGGATATCGGGTGTAAAATTTCCGATCGGACATTTTTTAAGGTCGAAGGTCGACAATCAAATCAATAAGTAGGCCGACAAAAATTAGAATGTTACGCCTCTACTTCGTATACTTACCCTCTAAAGGTTAAAACACGTAAGCATATAAGAGAAGCCGCGTGGGCCAAAAAAGTGGCGGGTGCAGTAGTAAATTAGGGTATCCATGCCGCTAAGCAGGAACAGTGCTTATAGCGAAGTTATGCTACTGGTCAATACCTGCCTAGTCCCATCGTAGTAAGCGTGCCACGAGGCCCTGCTGTGCTAGTGGAAATAAGTAGGGCAAAATAAAATTTAAAACAGGGTCCTGTCCTAAGAACGTAAACACAAAGCGACGAGTACTACGGAGTAGGTCCTGACGAATCAAGCTTGTGGCGTAAGCTTCAAGGGCGAGTAAGAGGACTGACTCGAACGCTAAATCTCTAGTCGAGACAAGCACGGAAGCGTATTTGCTGGAGCTGGGACTAGACAGTCCCGAACTACCGTGAATATACGTCTACCGTGGAATATACGTAGGCTGCATACGTATGCCCCGTCAAAGATCGAGTATAGGCAAATCAACGCTCGGCTAGGAAAGCCCTAAACGGTCCGCGTCCTCAGTCCACGAAGTTAGTACTAGGTCTTTCCTAGATTAATTCCAGCAGACCGGAAAGTTGAAGCTTAGCTTGATCGTCGGTGCCGTGTGTGGAGGGGAAATAAAGGAAAAACGCAGTTTTGATGGATGAGATAGTTAGAGTACTCCGTACAATGACTCCGCAAAAATGTTAACACCCTTTCTGCTACCGCCTTCTTAATTTGACATATACACCACCCATTACCCTTTAGTTTTTATTAGTCCGTGCATATTTAACCAGCAGAACATGGGGTGTTAACTGTACACTGTTGACTCACAATGTAATTAAGGACTGCCTCTGCTACTCCGTTCATAGATTTACGTATATAAACCCCTGAAACAATTCTGCTTTGTGTACGTTACAGAGTACGCGTGCTATAACGTAGAGGGAAAGTCAGCCCTGGAGAGTCCCCGCAAAGGGATTCTCGGAGCGGGGCGGATGGATGCGAATACGAATAGTTGCACGGGCCAATCCCTTTCAACCCCTGGCCCTACGGAGTAGGTACCCGTGTAAATCTTTCGGAATGTTGACACAGACAGAGATAGATGATCTAGATTAGGTTACTTAGGTTTATATACTCAAATCGTGGGGGCAATTGCTTTTATAAACTCTGTATACAACAGATGTCCATGAATATATTATACGGTATCTATGCAAATTTTCCGGGAGAAGGATTATCCAGATAGTCTCGGAGAAAAGAAAAGCATTTCGGTGCAATCTGCTCTTTTAAGAAAACAAAAAAAAAAATAAAGTCCGATAAGCAACGTTATAGTGAAAGGGAGATAGATTGATTACCAAAGCGTGGAAGCGTTAGATTTCCAGGGCCCATTTTTGTGTCTTACCATTTTTCAATTTCTTTTTCGTAGGGCGAGATCGCTCTACAGTAATAAAATCAAGAATATATAAAAAAAAGACTAAAACAGAGCTATAATTCGTAGGAAGCTAAGACATCAATCAACCAATCAACATATGGATTCCCGAATTGAAGTCAACCTTATACCCGCTCTAGATGTCCAAGCCGGAAGCCGGAGGTGAGTTCCAAAACAGGCCAAGGTACTAACATCATCACTTACGTATGTTCTTGGATTTCACGAGGTAGAGAAGTCGTCTTGTGAGTACTCTATAGTGAACTGGGTATGAACACGTACATTGGGGATAATGTGGACAGGGCTAGAAGCTTGTCCATCCCTGTTATGTATATATTTTCTTTTTAAGTAAGTCTCTAAAATAAAAGAAATCTATTAAACCTATACTCCGTATCCGTAAATGAAATCCAGTATTGCTCAGGGTCCAGTGGTCTCATGATTATCCGCAGTTCTGCCGATATGTGGTGGATCTTTTGCTGTCCTCGTAAACCCTAGGCCGGATGACAAGCCCAGTCGGAATTAACACTTCTAAACAGACACACCATATTATGGTTAGAAATGAGAATAAATCTATGAAAGGAATCAAGAGCAATTCAAACAATGTGATCCGGGAAAGAAAGAAAAAAAGTCATAGACCACTGGAGTCGCGGGCGGGCCGGAAGAAACGGAGAAGATAAACGGGTCTGCACAGGGTGGATTAGGGGTCTTGGTATTGTATTTAGTGTCTTATGTATTTTGTTTTTGTGCCTTGTGTATTTTGTGTCTTATGTATATTTCTTTTTTTTTTTCTTTTTTATTTTATTCCATTTCTTCTTTTTTTTTTTGGAGATTTCTCCACCGAACCAAATAGCGTGCTTGGGTTTGGAAGTGTATCCTCTGGGGGAGCCTCGACAGACCCTGGAGCTTGGCTTCTTTCGCTCTTTCTAGTATATTATTAGTTAAATGACCATGGTTGGCTGCTTGTCATTTTTTCTTTTTCCTTTCCCTTCTCTCTACTTCCTGATTTATATTCCTTTATTGGATTACCTCTTAACTATTTGGATTACCCGATTAACTCTCGCCATCTTATCTCGTATTCGGCTTCTCATTTCCTCTTCGACCTCTATCACGGACACGCGCAGAGCGCATTTAGTTTATACATATTCCCAGACGGCCTAGCACTTCTCTGGAAGAACTGTTACCTTGCGCGGTTAGACAACCGGCGTTGAACTTCGACTTTCTGCAACATCCCCAGGCCAGTTTTCAACTGCCGTTGAGGATTGTGTTCCCCACATCTAATTGCAAAATTAGAAAGGGAAGAAAAGAAAAACACAGAGAGAGAAACGAAAATAAAAAGGAAGACGACCTGAGCCTCGGAACAAATTCCACTGTGAAAGAAGCAGATTTGTCAGACCTCAGCTTGCCCTATCGTTGTCAAGTCGTCGTATCTCCAGTATTCAACAGCCTTCGAGATACTTCCTCGTCACCTCCAAAGGACACCCGGAGCCCGGCACAAGCTCGAGTCATCAGGCCTCTGCTCAAATCTGCAGGCAAGTGCCGATTTAGGGTCTAATGGTGTCGACGTGTTACACGACGCAGAGGAGACACATCTTTCAAGAGCCGCTGGTGCGTTTGTCGTGTGTTCCGGGGGAGGGGGGGAGCAAGAATTGAGCGAGATGTTCTTTCTCTTCTTCAACCTCCCCTTTCTTCCCTTGTCTCAGATCGGTGATCTCTTGAGTCCTTACGGGTACCCAGAGCCCGACTGAGCCGGTTACCAACAGGTTAAACTAACTTGCATTCTGCCTTTTAGTACAGTTTTCCAGCCCCGGTGACCGCACATCGGGGCCTTGAGGAGATGTCCAGCTGTAGGACGAGTATTGTGTCCATTCTGAATAACGATGATAACCCATCTTTTGCGGTCCGCTCCGCTCCCCGATTTACTCGGACTCACACATCCCCATCACATTATCCACATTCAGAGCGACTACTACCCCCGCCCGCCAGCGACCCGCAGTACACCCGTCTCCCAGCTTCATCCGAATCTCCAGCAGCATCACCACGAGGGACGAGGCATCACTCAGACGCGTTGACCGAACCCGTCCAGCCCGTTTCACCTGGGTCATCCGACGGCTCCGCTCACGACTACTTCACCAGTCAACGATCAGCTTATCACCCGTATGCCCGGCAGGATCTGCGACGGGAACCGTACCAATTCCCAGCTCGTGGGCCAGCAGCTCCCCGAACGTCGCCTGAGACTCGTTCGAGCACATCCGAAACGGCATCTTCTCAGACCGGGGCGACGCGCGGCACGGGTCGAAAGAACAAGTACCCGTGCCCCTATGCCGCGAGTCATGGGTGTTCTTCAACGTTTACGACTTCGGGCCATGCGGCGCGTCACGGCAAGAAGCACACTGGCGAAAAGAGTGTGCACTGTCCAATCTGTAATAAAGCCTTTACGAGAAAAGACAATATGAAACAGCACATTCGGACTCACCGCACGCACTCGGACGAGATGCGCTCTACTTTAGAACCAGAGACTGATGCTCGGTGGGCGATGGCTCGTCCCGGCTCGACATACGCCTCGGCTTCCCACCAGCGCAACATCAGTCAACCCATGGAGGAAGTTGTCCGGTCTCTCCCAGGGGCTGCTCCGCCAGCACCCTAAGGGAACGCAGTGCGGTTTTCCCCGACTGTCCACCCTATTTGCTGTTTTATTATTACGACTTCCTTCTTCTGTTGGTGCTCTGTGCCTGGCCACTGCTGTGCGGTGCAATTTGATTCTGTCAATTTAGTCCTCTTTCTTTTTGGTTGTGCATTCTGGGTTCTCTTCTCAACATGTGATTTTCTTTTCTTTTTTTTTTTCTTTTTTTTTCATACTCGGCGATCATTTCCATGACTGCACGTTTTCAAAATATGGAGATGTCTAGGCCTACCATACGTGTTACTATTTGTCTTTATTAGTTCCCTGTTTTATATCCCTCGTGTATCATGTGATTCTGTTATGTGTGATGGTTGAAATTTGTGGGAGATGTGTTCTAGGAGAGCCAAATACTGTCCAGCGTCCCTTCAGGGATTCCCATGAGAAATTATGTGCAACCAGTTCTGCACCCAACGACATCCAGAGCATCGTGTTGGTCGGATCGTAAGCCACTGGGAACCCCCGAAGGCGACCCGTGGAACCATTGTTTACGTTCCATAAATCTTATACCCGATGTTTTTATATATCCTGTATACAGTATTTTGCATATTGGTGTAGTTGGATATATATCCTTTTAAAGGAAAGTAGAAGTAAAATAGTCAATTATCAAATTGTCTGCATTCATGTATATATTATAGGGCTGGAACGTCCAAAATTCCCTGATACTCAAGATGCAGGATGACGTTGGGGTAATATCTGAAATCTGATAACACGACATCAGTCCAGATGCTCATTCGATGGGGTATATCCGCTTTTTGAAACATTCCTTTGCTGTTCTTTTATACGTCATTGGCGTAATCTTGATTTGCAAGTACTACCTAGGTAGATATATATACTGTCTGAGGAAGGATCGACCTTTTTTTGCCTTGAACTTTGTACTTTTCTTCTACTCCGTATGTATTATCTTCATGAAGACAATCTACAACTCTCAGCCACTGCCAAGTCATCTGAATCCACATCGACGTCACGCCACCTCCAGCCCCTGCCCCGCCATACATCTTAGATCAACTTCTTTTTTCTCATCCCACCATATTCTCCCAGTGAACGGTAGTAGCTCACAACCTTCGACCTTTTATCTTTGAATTTATCTCCCCTCACTTTCGCCTCAACCATGGCGTACTACGAGGACCGTCGTTATCGCGAGCCGCGCGACCGCTACACACGCCCAGCCAGTTATATCGATCCGTATGATGATCCTCGTGGCCGTCACCGAAGACACGAGCGAGACTCATATGCACCCCATGCCAGCAATGACTCCATCGAGGAGGTACAGCGCGACTACCCACCAGGCTCAGACTATGCCTACGAGCGCCCGTATGGCTCTCGGCGGCCGCGACGACCCGTCTACGAAAATGTGCGCCGTGCCTCCTCCGTCAGCGGTTACGACCCATACAACGATGCTGCCTACCGAAGCTCTGGTCCTCGTCGGTCCAGACACCACGAGGAGAAACGTGAGTGATACAGAGCTGGTGTGTTTGGAAGTAATTCTAATATCTCTCAGGCTCCCGTCGCTCCAAATACGATTCCGATTCTTCTCCAAGTCGCTCTTCACCCCGCCACAGACGTCGCAAGTCGTTCAGCGACCAGGCCCTGGGCGTCCTAGGCCTCGGGGGTTCCGCTGCTTCTGCTAGCCGGGGAGACCGTGGTCGCGGTCGTTCCCCGTCCCGCCATCGCAATAGATCATATTCCAGGTCATCATCAGATTCGCGCAGTCGCAGCCGCCATCGTGGCGGCAGCAAACGTGATGGAGGCAGCAAACGCGATAAAAGTGAGCAGCGCATCGTACAGGCTGCTCGTGCCGCCTTGACAGCCGGCGCCGTTGAGGCTTTCAAACAGCGCAAAGAGCCCGGCGAATGGACCGGTAAGAAAGGAAAGCGCGTCCTCACTGCTGCCGTGACTGCTGGTGGCACTGATGGTCTTGTCGACAAAGACCCCAGCAAGCACGGGAAACGTCATGTTGTCGAGTCCACGCTTGCAGGTCTGGCTGCCAGTCACTTCGTGGGTGGCGGTTCACGCTCGGAATCTCGTGGCCGAGATGGTGGTCGCTCGTCAGGTGGTGGTAGTGGCCTCAAGAACCTTGCTGCCACTGGAGCCATTGCTGCTGCCGGAAAGGAAATCTTTGATCGATACTCAAAATCTCGATCTCGGCCTCGCGGCCGCGACCATTCCCGTGATAGCGACGAGGAAGAGCGTGGCTCCCACAAGCGCAGCAAGAGTGTTTCAGAGTACATCAGCAAGGGAATGGCCGCGCTGGGACTTGGAGAACAAGAAGAAGACAGTCGCCACGACAGCGGGGACGATCGCAAGGAGCATCATCGGGAGCACCGTCGGGACCATCGGGACGATCGAGAGAGACGTCATCACCGGGGACATCGACACGACGACTATTCGGGTTCGGATGCGGAGAGCGATTATTACAACAGGGACCGGAGACGGGACAAAGGCTCGAGAGATGTAGGTCGATACCGTTCATTGGACGGAACAAACCCACCCCCATATGCACCCACCCGCGCATCGCCCGGTGAATCCGGCGCCGGTTCTAAGGACCGCGGCCATGGGTCGACTTCCAAGAGTGATTCTGACCTAGGTTCCAGTTCTGATGAAAATAAGAAACGCAAAAAGCTGAAGCGGGATATGCTGATTACGGGAGGTCTGGCCAGTGTGGCTACCATCCACGCTGCGCACAGTATCTACGGGAGCATGGAGAAGAGGAAAGAACGAATGCAGCAGTTGCACGAGGGAGAGATCACGCCTGAAGAGGCTCGCAAACGACGCATAAAAGCTAACACCAAGGACGCTGTGAGTATCGGTCTTGCTGCGCTCGGTATCAAGGGTGCCTATGGTGAATGGAAGGAGGTTATGGAGAAGCGAAAGGAAAATTCCACTTTCCAGGAGGAATGTCTTCAACGCGCTGCTAGGCGTGAGCGTCGTCGTGCTCGTAGCCAGGGCTCGCCTTCTCGTCATCGCTGGCCTGATGAGATTGAATATGCACAGTCGTCCAACGAATCCCGGAGTGATAATACCCCTGTTTATCATGATGGGAATCCTTATGGGGCTCAGGAGCCAGCGCGGATCTCTTACTAGGGTTGCTTTTTTTTTTGAGCCATTATGACCGTTACTCTTTTCATGACTTATGAGACCATGTTTATTTTATTTTGACTCTTTTATTTTTCTGCTTTTCGCTGCTTGACGAATCTCTTATGGGTATCACCAATATTGCAATGTGCCCTTAGCACGACTAAGGCATTAATTAAATCCATGCGATTCTGTCTAATTTAACTAACCGAGCGGTGAGTTACACGCTCATGATTTATGACCTGGGTTGATATGTACATCAACCCCATCCTCATGTGAATGAGAACTTTGTGGTGGATTTCTTCTCTGGCATACTTTGTGTCTTTTGTCAATATTGGGTATCATCTAACCGTGAATCAGAGCATCGGAGCCTCGTTAACCTAGAGAGATGACCGAGGTCTGAACGCATCGCTACTCCTTGGTGGGGTAATGCCAGCTGCTATGGGACATGCACCAGAAAGTTGATTGGAAAGATGGGCGTGGTTTGCTTATTGCTGCAAGGAGCGGGGAACGGAACTGAATGGTCACCTGGTACGGTCAAACGTCAACCCAATCGCTCAGCTACATGTCACATGTCACATGTCAAGAGATGGCTCTGCTTCGAAGCGGATCAAGGGTGATCCTAGGATTTGGGGTAAAACATGGCTTATAAGCCTTTTGGGGAAACAGATCGACCTTCAGGAATTCCAAGATCATGACTTGGATGATTAGGAATCACCTATTATGAGTCTTGGTGCATGTTCATAGCATGTATCATTGAACAGGTGGAGGCTGCAAAAAAGAAATACTAGCCAGGATGGAGGCACTGTTGGTCAGGCCGACCATGGAGTCCAGACCGATTGATCTAGTTGATACCCAGACACTGAATATGGAGAGAGAGGAGTAGAGAGGTCTTCAATTCATGAAATTGTAAAATAGCCAAAGATACCCGAACAGACACAATGCTTCTAACCGAAATAATGTTTAGAGCATGGCCCCACGCCTTAAGAGACTGATGTTTGTAGTAGCACTTCCTGTATTGGTCTCCAAATGGTCGACAAAATGTTCCCACGATGCCTGGGATATAATAGGCGCAGTACAGTAGGGCTCAGCACCAGTAGCATCCAACAGCACATTTAACCGAGGTAAAACAGCGCTGATTCTTTCAGCTTCCATCTGGAATATTTGCTCTCGGGTTACACTGGCATGCTGAACAAACCAGCTTAGATCCTGTATCATAGCCCAAATCTCAAACAGGACCACTAAGTCAGGATGAACTCCCGCCTCTATAGCCGCTTCATAGGCTATGCGGTATCCTATGGCCTCAACAAAACCCTGGGATTTTGGCAAAACCAAGCGGTCATAATCTTCTCCGCGGTGACCTCCTGAAAGGGTGCTGGTTATCCCGCGAAGCTCATCAAGTAGTCCTTGTTCGTACTTTGCTAAAAAGGACGTTGGGTGCTTTGCAGGCGGCATTTCGTATCGATTTAGCAGGAGCTCCGATGTCAATCCTAAAATTGAATGTCGTTAATACAAGTAAAGTGACATGAAAGGAAGAAGCTCCCATACGAATACTCAAGACTAGGGTATCTCCCTCGGCGATCGACATCCCACGCGTTTCCAACATCGACTCAATAATATGATTGTTCTCGTACAATCCCTGCGCTCCACATCGCTCCGACAGAGTAAAAAGACTTGCTTGAGATGTTTTGTACATAACAGCCTTCGCTATAGCCCCAATTGCATGTCGGACCGAGGCTGCCAGATTGGAATCTTGGAAATACTGAATATTCTTCTGAGTATATGCGTCGAGGACGGAGGTTTGGGCCAATGTGTGAAGGATGGGACCGTATTGAGTTCGGAAAGAGATAATGGGCTTGGGTTTCTGGTCTGGCCCCAATATATGCCGACGCTGGCTATACTTTCCTGCGACGAAAGCACTCCGTTTCATCGCCGTAATCATGGTTAGTGGCAACACGAGAGTACCAACTCCAATGCGCCAGATGCATGATAGGAACTGCTTTCGCGTGTCTTTTGGCTTATCCAGAGCCCCTAGTAGGGCTGAATGGGGCAGGCGGATATGATTAAAGCTGGTAATGGCATGATCCACCGGTTTTGATGCTGCTCGCCTAGGGAGTAACCTAGAACAAAAGTGGATAGGTAGGTAAGTATCTTATCAATCTGGGTATTTATTTGTCACACATACTTTGCAGTCACACCTTCACACATCTGCTTCCCATCGCTGAGCCAAGTAATAAAGGGTTTGATGCCACAGCTTTCGCCAGAAACAATAAGCTGGGCAAAGACAATCGCAACTCGCGGGAAACCCTTTACCGGGGAAGATGGTGGCATGATCCTGAAATGATCAACATAATATCACAACATGAGAAGCATATTATATCTTACTTCGCTCCACTGAGGCCAGGGGTGTTCAGATCGAACTCTCCGTTTGGGAGCATTGTTGCCGTTGTTTCTAAATTCTTTGCATCCAAACCGTGCCCGACCTCAGTTAGCATATACTGTGCCCTAGTCACCGAGTTAGTATTGATATATTAGTAGCTATTGGTAGCTCTATACTAACGAAATCTCAAATTTCAACATCTGATCCAACAGTTTTCGGTACTGCGGTTGGCTCTGTGCAAAGGGGGCCAAGGTCCCTGCCGCAAGATTGATTTGAATGGTCATCAACGTAAATGTAGCGACATCTGCAGCCCCAATAGGATCCAAATGAAATTCCCAGAATCTTGGACTGAAGCTAAGAATATCTACCGCTGTCATCCCTGGATTGGTGGGTTAGATCACATCACTAGGATTCAATACTGGGTGGTGTATTTTAACCGTAAGCTTTGGTAATAGCAGCAGCGCGCTGGTAAGTGATATAGATTCTCTCATTGTCGGTAGCGTCTTCTGGGGGAGCCTTGAATAAGGGTAGATGGAGCAATTTGAGGGAGGGGAAAGACATTGTTCAATGAGACACCCTGTGATGCATAAAGTCTTAATTGTAGACTGACATGAACAGCGGAGGGTGACAGGGTCGTCTATAGCATATATCATGAACAATTGGACGAGGTATCCTGCTTTATAAATAACAGAAGACGAATTAACCAAAGCCGTGTATTATTAGCTAACTGATTATATGTTTGGTACTTTGACATTGGACGTAATATTGGGATAGATTGGCGGTGTTGTGGTTTTTCCACAAATGGTTTACACCACCTTGACCAATGCAGCTGTTTGCTTTGGGGGTTGTGGTGGTGTGGCCCTTTACACAAGGTCCACGTTGATCAATGCAGCTATTTGCTTATGAGGTCCAGACTAGTGATTTGACTAGCTGATACGACTAGAGAATCTTTCTCAGTAAGTATCTCCTCTTGTCGACCTTCCTACCAAGCCGAGTCAGGAAGAACCTCTACACACTAGGTCCTACAAGCCCTCCTCGAAAGTGGTCTAAAAAGTCGCTTGTTGTATCGTGTGCAAGGAGAGTGTTATAACGGGAAATCACGTATTCAGCAAGCTCCTATAAGATGAAATAGTTTCTTGGTGAGAGAGTAAAATACTTTAACCGGGTTATCCCTTCGTTGTTGTTACACGGAAGGCTTCATCTCCGCATGGTGTATTACAATTTAGGCTTGTGCGACATGCATACCTCTATAGGCGCATTATCTATACGAGCAGGCTTTGTTATTATGTGATCTACATATACATATTCCTGATATGGAGTGGACAACAGAATGTGACCCCAAGGCTTTGGCTATGATGCAGTATTACATGCTGCAGATTCTGAATGGTATGTGCCACTTATGGAATTGATACGCAATGCCGAGGTTGCGATATTTGTCTCTTCAATCGAGGGATCATAGATATAAATGCTATGGATGTACAACCACGTATATTTGAACTCGTTTTTCACTACGTCGACAGACAGCAATCGGTTTGCATCTCAAATCCCTACCAGACACATGGCTTCAAAGACGATGGCAAAGTTTGCACATGTTCTCCAAGATGCAAAGCATATAACTGAACGCATGCAAGATGCACCAAAAATATCCATTGAAAACTTCATCGGATATATCTCTGTACCAGTTGGACTGGCCGGCCCTCTGTCGATCAAAAGCCCCGATGGCACCAGTACGCCAATCTATGCTCCAATTGCTACCACCGAAGCTGCCATCATTGCAAGCTGCAGCAGAGGCTGTAAGGTTCTAAATGAATCTGGTGGAGGGCAGTTTCACGTTTTGAGTGAAGCAATGTCTCGAAGTCCAGTTTTTCAATTCGACTGTACCCAGCAAGCGATCGATTTTGCCCGTCGCGTGCCGGATCTCTGGGATCCTATCGTCAAGGCCGCAGAGTCCACAAGCCGCCATGCTTGTCTGGTGAAATTGACTCCATACATTGTGGGCTCAAACGTACATGTGCGGTTTGACTACACATGTGGAGACGCGGCAGGCCAGAATATGGTCACGATTGCTACTCAGCGTGCGTGCGATTGGCTTCTTGCTTCCACTCAGGATCTTAAGTTGAATATCAAGGGCATCTTGATTGAAGGGAACATGGCACCGGACAAAAAGCCATCTTGGGGGACTGTCAGCTCACCTAGAGGCGTTGAGGTTGTCACCTGGACCTCTATTTCCGATACGGTATGCCGTGCCGTTCTCAAGTGCACAACGGAGAGCATGTACCATGTGTTCCGCACAACACAAGAGGGAGGAATCCGGAACGGTCAGTTCGGCTCCAATATAAACGTGGCCAACATCATAACAGGGATCTTTATCGCTACTGGTCAGGATGTCGCAGCGATTGCTGAAGGGCCCTGGGGCCATTTGACCCCGGAGTATGACCATGAGTCTCGCCAGCTGAAATTGACTCTTTATTTCCCATCTCTACCGGTTGGCACTGTTGGGGGTGGAACCGCATATGAAACGCAGCGAGAAACCCTCGGGATTTTGGGATGTGCTGGTCCTGGTATGAAATTCCGCTTGGCGGGTCTGATTGCTGTCTTTTCTCTTGCGCTTGAAGTTAGTACTGCAGCCGCCGCCGCGAACAACACTTTCAGCAAAAGCCATGAGCTGCTAGCACGTGGAAAGCAAGGAAACGAGAAGACAAGCAAGATTTGAGTAGCAAGCTACCTAGGTACTTGGCCAACACAATTACCACGAGAGTTATTTCGGTACCAACCTAGCTTTGATGGAAATTTCGCAGTATAGTAACGCTATACACGCGATAACTAAGGAATGAATATTATTTGCAAACTCTGTGTCATCCCAAATTTACTAGCCCATACCACAATTATACAGTAGCAGGTTGACACGACTCTTAGTTTTAGGAATCTGTTTGGCTTTGAGGGTATCTGGACTAGACCTCTCAATAGCCCACAAAGCCCATAGCCCAACCCAACCCAACCCCTTCGGCCCATAATAGGCCCCAACCAATACAAACATGCCAATTTATCATAGCTGTATAGTTAATGCATTTTTCTCCGGATTTTTGGTTATTCAAACTACCATCTAAGCGATATATGAAGCTACATAGAAACCTTCGAAGTATAAAGGAGAGAAAGGTCGGTTAGAAGATATAAAGTTGACTTTTATAAGGGGTACTGACTTTTATTAGGGAATTATATAGTAAGTAGAGGTACTATTAGTGCTACTATAATTGATACCTATATATAGACCTAATATATATATCTCTCTTTATGCTAATACTTAGTAATCCCCCTAGGTGCCAATTCGTGGTCAAGTTATATCTTTTTGAGGTGGTTTTGTATAAAATTCCGCACAAAATCTAGCATTATAATGCTAAATCAGCACAATATCTACTAAGTTCCTACTTCTTACTATGATAATACAATGATACTAAATATATAGGCTGGTATATACGTAAAATATAGCTATTAATCAGTTACTTTATACGTGCTAAGTCTATATTTGTGCCCAGAAATGGGCATTTGATAGGCTTTGATAGGCGCCTATTAATGGGCTGTGGGTTGGGGGCTTGGGCCCATTTGTGGGCTATTGAGAGGTCTAATGCCGACACCCGGGGTTTAAAATAATTTCCAAATAGGGCAAAAAAGATCTAAAGTTTTCGGATGCAGGGAATTAATTAAATGATTAGATGGTAGGACAGAGGTTGAAGATGTTGTGCGCACGGACGGGCATTGTCAAGTTCACAGGTAGTTATACTCCGTAGTGATTTCTAGATTAAGTTCGTGTAACATTCTCATGAATTCTCCTAAGGACTTATATCATATGTACTTTGATGACCATGCAGCCCGCAAAGTCGCACACTGTACCATGTTATACAGGTGTTGATCTGTGTTGATCTGAACATGTATACCCAAAAAAGCGAGCCAGTCAGTAGACATAAGTTCTCATACCCCTTATAGCCCCACCCAGCTCACCATCAATATATCATCATACCGCCTACCTAAAACGCGTAGTATCCATAGATACAATCACCATAAAATTGCACGTGAACGTGCCAAGCGCCCAATACACCTACCGGGTATTATACCCAATCTACAATTTATATATCTTTTGTATGACTTACTTATACAAAAGATACTTAGTTATGCAGCCCGTAGGCATAACATACAAGATATACATTTTGTAAAGGAAGTCTATATTATTTAACCAAACTTTGGTAAGGAATATGAAAGTACCTAGTATATTTCTACAATATAACCTTAACTTATATAGTGTCATTTTGAATTATTATTCGTCTCCTATATTAGATACTAAGAATTTATACTACCATGAAATTAATGAGGCTAGACTTATACTATATATTCGTATACTTTCTATTACTTTAGCTAGTTCGAACGCTCAGAAAATATATATTACACCTACCGGGTGCCAGGGTACTTTCTGCATAGGTAAGTCATATAAAAAATATATAGTTAAATTGTAGATTGGGTATCTGGTGAAAAATGGGTATAATACCCGGTAGGTGTATTGGGCGCTTGGCACAGTTAAAGCCGATTTTTCGCGAACAAGATGGTGTATTCTTCATTCCTAGAACTCTAAAACAAATGCTTTTATTATGTGTCACTATTTGTAAAGATAAATATAATATAGATTTTTTGGCCGGCAGAATATTTATATAATCATAGTGGTGTGGAGCTAGGGGTGTAGAAACTTATGTCCAGTCACTGTACGAAAGCCTACTTAAAGTACGAAATTCCCACTGTTCAGTTCTTTTATTCAAATCGCCAATTTTATATCAACCAATAAATACACGAAGCAATTCCAATAATTGATACAGCAACTGTCACTATGTGTTGGAAATCCGATATCGCGCCATTGATCTGTTATTGTTTTGCATATCTGACCATTCTCCTCTATCACACACGACGGCAAGTTCGAATGTATAGCGCAAAGTTCTCCAAGAACAAAGCGTGTCTATTCATCCATATTAGCACCGGGGTCCTGGAATTGAGTCGATACTATATCTCTAAAGTCCGACTTGGCAATGATAATATCCTCCCCGGGGTGATAGATGTGCTGTCTTGCTTCATCTGGTCATGGTCCAGTTTCGTTCTTGTAAAGACGCTTCGTCGTGGCGATCCACGTACAACTCGGCCTCCATACCAAACGGGTGCATTGCTGCGCCCGGTCATCTGCACCATATCATACCTACTACAACTGCCCAGTCTACACAGGGTGTCTATCTCTGCGCTCGATAGCTTCATTTATGCCCGACTGGGGATCTTTTTCTTCGCCTACACGCCGTATCTGCGTGGATACTCGTCTAGCACATTTTACTCGATCTCTATTCCCTTGGCTGCGGTTATCAGTATTCATGAAAGCGGCGTTCACGGCGCGTCCTTGGTGTTCATCCTTGCCATGGCCTGTGTTTCAAAATTAAATGAGTGGGTGACACATAGATCAAGAATCCTACAGAGGTACGTTATGGCAATCAGGTCTTCGAACATGTCCTAACTTCGTGGAAATAGATCGAAAGCCAAGTCATATGTGGTTATGCTCGAAAAATATGTCCTTGCTGGGTTGATTCACTTTGGATTCGCCGATTTAGACAGGCTGCGAGAAGTTTCCAAGAGTGACGCGCTGTTAAAGCCCCTCAATGACGAATATGTACCGAAGCTGGAGCAGAACATCTGATTTTGACTATAATGACTGGTTATGAGAGGGGACGAACCGATTTGAACATACCGTTATATATTCCTAGAAATTAGAATACGGATGCATACACCATGTAACAAGCTCTTTAGAACTTACATAAAGTGGCCTACAAGCAAGATTAGGCGTTATTCAATGGCAAATTTTGAAGATAAATGAGGTCTTCCAAAAAAAAAAAAACAAAAAGAACTATACTACATGGTCGATAAGTGTAAGGTCGGTTCCCGCAAGTGCACCCCCGGGCCCTGGGGCCCGGCTCCCCGAATCCTTAACTATGAAGAGGGAATGAGTTATACCTACTTTGTGGGTAATATTTGGCAGTAATAGCCAATAAGACTAAAATCCCTGAGGGTAGCACACTTTGTCGTTCGTAAATGGCTCTGTTGTTGACTTAATAGGGTGAGTATCCATGGATATTTGGCCCCCACCGAAACAGCATTATTAGAGAGGGTACCTTGCCGCATCCATGCATACATAATTTGTCCACATATTTCACGTAACGATTCTTGAGACTCGGATTGGTGTAGTTTACGAGCTGGAAGTACGTAGGTTGTGACATAAGGTGTGATTTTAACTATATGTCTTTTTATTGACTACATTGATATAGCTAACTACGACTCTGTAGTTATAGTTAGTTAACTAGTTAACTAGTTAGATGAGGGCTTCGTCATGAAACCCATCACGTGACTACACAGCTGCCACTTATGTAAGTGGTGGCTGCTGATCCTGACTAAGCAAGACCCCCGCCATCAGTCAGCCCACTACGGAGACCGAAGAACTGTTGAGAAGTACCGGTACCTAATTGTACACATTGAAACCCTGCTAGAAGGGAGTACCAGTACTTGCCACGTTCCGGGACCTTGGTGGATCCCCTCAAGCCCGTGAGTTTTCCTTTCCCCTCTATTCTCCTTTTCCCTCTTTCCTCTTTCCTTTCTCATTCATACATCTTGGTCAGTCAATCTCTACAAAATCACATTGCGATATTTCTTTCTAACAATCAGCAGTTTTTGAATACATATTACACATAATGTCTGCCCCCGCACAGAAATTCAAGGTCGCTGACCTCGTATGTCTCTCTCAATCACCTATTTGTTCCCCTTCAATCACTGACCATTCCCGTAGTCGCTGGCCGCCTTCGGTCGCCGCGAGATCGAGCTTTCCGAGGTTGAGATGCCCGGTCTCATGGCCATCCGTGAGAAGTACGGTGCCGACCAGCCCCTCAAGGGTGCCCGTATCGCTGGTTGTCTTCACATGAGTACGAATTGATCCATCACAAAAAGGAAAACCCATGCTGACCGCTCCTCCAGCCATCCAGACTGCTGTCCTCATCGAGACCCTCACTCACCTCGGTGCCGAGGTCACCTGGACCTCTTGCAACATCTTCTCCACCCAGGATCACGCCGCTGCCGCCATTGCCGCCGCCGGTGTCCCTGTGTAAGTTTTCATTCTTACCGAAATGTTTCAGATTCGTAACCCTTCGTGAACTTTTCGTCTGACCATCGTGTTCTATAGCTTCGCCTGGAAGGGTGAGACTGAGGAGGAGTACCAGTGGTGCTTGGACCAGCAGCTTCAGGCCTTCAAGGATGGCAAGAAGCTCAACCTCATCCTTGATGACGGTGGTGACCTCACCTCCCTCATCCACACCAAGTACCCCGAGATGCTCGATGACTGCTTCGGTGTCTCCGAGGAGACCACCACCGGTGTTCACCACCTCTACAAGATGCTCAAGGAGAACAAGCTCAAGGTTCCCGCCATCAACGTTAACGACTGTGTCACCAAGTCCAAGTTCGACAACCTTTACGGCTGCCGTGAGTCCCTTATCGATGGTATCAAGCGTGCCACCGATGTCATGATCGCTGGTAAGATCGCTGTCGTTGCCGGTTACGGTGATGTCGGCAAGGGCTGTGCCCAGGCTCTCCACTCCATGGGTGCCCGTGTCATTGTCACTGAGGTCGACCCCATCAACGCCCTCCAGGCTGCCGTCCAGGGTTACGAAGTTAACACCATGGAGGCCGCTGCCCCTACTGGTCAGATCTTCGTCACCACCACTGGTTGCCGTGACATCCTTGTTGGCCGTCACTTCGAGGCCATGCGCAACGACGCCATTGTCTGCAGTAAGTTGGTTTGAATCACGAATTTTGGTACGCGGATTAATACTAACAATATTCTAGACATTGGTCACTTCGATATCGAGATTGACGTCGCCTGGTTGAAGGCCAACGCTCAGTCCGTCCAGAACATCAAGCCCCAGGTTGACCGTTACAGCCTCAACGGCAAGAACATCATCCTTCTCGCCGAGGGCCGTCTTGTCAACCTCGGCTGTGCTACCGGCCACTCTTCTTTCGTCATGTCCTGCTCTTTCTCCAACCAGGTCCTGGCCCAGATCGCCCTCTTCAAGGCTGAGGATGTGGTCTTCGGCAATAAGTACATCGAGTTCGGTGCCGGTGGCCGCAAGGCCGTCGGTGTCTACGTTCTGCCCAAGCAGCTCGACGAGCAGGTCGCTCGCTGCCACTTGGACCACGTTAACGCCAAGCTCACTGAGCTGACCCCCGTCCAGGCCGACTACCTCAGCCTGGATGTCAACGGCCCCTTCAAGCCCGAGATCTACCGTTACTAATTTCTTTACATTTTCAACTGCGTTCGATGATAATCTTGGGAAATAGACTTTCAACATGATTCGACGATGTTATGATTGGCATATTCGAGTTCTCCATCAACTTTGAACTCAAAAGTGGTTGTCCTTCAACGGCATAAAAAGTGGCCTGCACCGGAGGTGTGTTTCTAATGTTTTGTTTTGGCGTGGGATGACCTGGGATGGTCTTGCATTCAACACTGCGTGATGGGATTTTATTCTTGATACCTTATTTCGGTGTGTAGGCCTCCATGGGCCGATTGTGATAGTGTAGAACTTCAACAAATCGAAGCTATGCGTCAACATTTTATTTCTTGCGTAGTTGCTCTCGTAGACGATTGGCCTGAGTTCATATTTCTATTCCCCGCGGATCAATTTGACCAGTTCATCTGCCACCGCCACGGCAAAGTCAGGATCATTGATGTGACGCGAATCTCGCACGACTGATATTCCACTGCCCTCCAATTCCTTCTCCAAAGTTGAAAACAGTGCCTCATCTGCCTCTGTATCCTGGAATGTCTGACCAGGAACGTCCAACATGCTCACCCCACCAACAGGTAGAACAACCTTCGTCCGCGTCAGTCCTTTATCCCTCGAATCCCGCAACAAGTTCCTTGCTATGAAAATCCCAATATCCACACACTCCTTCTTCGTCGTCCGCATAAGCGTAACAGTCGCATTATGCTCGTGAAACAACCTCCCCGCCTCCCGAAAAAGAGGTGGAACACTCCCCACCTCCCCGAAATTAACCATATCACACGCCCCAACACTAACAACCCTCGGAATATCCCGCACCGTAGCTGCAGTCAACCGTCCAGCCCCAGCACTAAGAACCCCACCCACAACCTCATCCGCAATCTCCGTAGTCGTCAAATCAAGCACCGCATCAATCTGCTCCTCCCTCACAAGCCTCTCCAAAGCCCTTCCCCCAGACCCCGTGGCATGAAAAACATAAACCTCACAACCAGACAGGACTTCTTCAAGACGTTCTCGGGCGCGTGTGACACCAGGCGTCGTAACTCCGAACATGGATATACCAATCTTCGTACGGGAAGATTCATCAACTTTCTTATCCTTTTCACCCCGCTCTCGTTTCAAAAACGAACTCGCCATCCCCGAAATTCCCCCAGCAGCATTATCAAGAACACCCTCCAAAACGCGGTTCCGGCCCGCGATATCGACAACACTGTACATCATGCTGATATCCGTTTCGCCGATGTACGGCCCCACGTCTCCTGACGCCATGGTTGATACTAGTAGTTTGGGGAACCCGACTGGTAGCGCGTCGCGCATGACTGCTGCGGCGAGTGCTGTTCCGCATGAGCCGCCGATGCCAATGATGCCGTGGATTTGGTGGGATTCGTGGAGGTGAGTTACTGTTTTCGTGGCGTAGGGTGTAAGGGTGGTTATATACTCGGCCCGTGGCAGGGTTGCTAGATCTGGGATTGGGGTTGAGGAGGGTGAGACGTTGGTTAAGACGCTTTTGGGGATGGCGATTTCTGCATGGGTTGTTTGGTTACGGCCGATGTCCATCAAAAGGACTGTGGCGTTGTTGGATTCGATTTGGGCTTTTGTGTAGAGGAGCTCCGGGAGTTTGGTGTCACATGTTCCTAGCAAGAGGATTGTGGGGGTGTTTGAGGGCATTTTTGGATTGGGGTTTTGTTTTTTTGTTGGAATTGGACAAATGGAATTAGGTAGTTTTTGAAGTTGAAATTGGAAAGTGTTGTTGAAACTAGAGGTGAAGTTGAAGTTGAAGTGGAAGTGGGGTGCTGAAGTTATAGCGGGGTTGGTCTACTTGGGGTGTGATACCTCTACAATATATGTACATATGCAACTAATACCGGACTTGATGTCAGTTCGCTGGGATAGTCGGCGATCGCCAAACTGGTTGGACTCATTAGGGGAAGGTAATACCACTGTGAGTTCTTTTACTTGCATCGGATCGAGACCGCTAGGATGAACAGTCACGTTGATCAGTTCCCTTTTTGATAGGCGATTTGAATTGGAAGGCTTGCATGTGGATCAACCTTGGAAGTCAGAGTATGCACTCTCAGGGACAAGCTCAGTATTATTCGGTGATCAAAAAGCGGGAAGAGGTGAACACTGAAACGGAAAAGGAAAGGTCTTGAGTGCTAGCCATTATCCGGTATATATGTTGAGACAAGCGGACGAAATTGAGGCGTACTGGATAGTATATTTGGAAATATATGCGTGCTCATTCTGCCCATTCGTACAGTCGTCTCCTACATTGAAAATGTCTATATTACAAATCTATGCGTATAAACTAGAGTTTAACAGATCGACCGGCCTTGAATTGCCGAATTCTGTATTGCGTTAGTGAAATAATCGACAGATTCAAATCGCCGAAACATACTTATCCCCATCCGCCAGCTCAAACAACACATCCTGTGCTCCTTCCCACAGAGTCAAATTCCCAAGCGCATGTAGGCTCTCAGATCCTTCAGTGATAGTCAAGAAGTGATTGGCAGCAAGCGCACCCATCTTGCTTGCGAGAGCAACTCCTCCATAGCAGAAGAGGAATTCGGTCTCCGAGATACCCCCGGGGTACAGCAGAATCTGACCAGGCGCAGGATGCGCCGTGTGGTTTTCGAAGGGGATCTTGAAATTGGTCTCGCCCAACGGAATCCACATCCCCTCGCCGCTCCATCGCACGTGAATGAGCTTTTGGCGATATGGGAGGAGAGATCGGAACAGTTTGACTGTCTTTGGAGCCGCCGACTCGAGTTTCGCGAGGAATTGATACGGACCAGCCGTGATCAGAATGGTAGAGTCTGTCATTTTCGAGTTAAAGTGGATTGAGAGGAGACGTTAGGTCTGTGTTGTCATTCTCCAGCTTTTAAAGGTGGAGATTCTTGATCTTTCCCGCGGTCTATAACTTAGCTCACTGCTTGACGGCTGTTCTGTCCAATGGGCTCGTGGCTTCCCCGATATCGCCACTCGGATATCGCCTTCTTCCACGTTCCGATGTGCTCTATATATACATCTTGGGCTATTTGAACTTCTGTACGGAGTTCGGAACTCGAGGTGGGGAAACTCGGACAGCATCGATTCTACCTCGATAGAAAGAAGGGGGCAAATAGAGGACAGCCAAAGTGCGTTGCATAAGTGACTATTACGCCGAGCAGATGAAACGGCTAAATGTAAATCAAGTATCAGGAAGAACAATTGAACGATGGAAGAATGAAAAAGACGCATTCGTGATAATATACGTAGACTGGGTTCATGTGTTAAACCCCTATATCGGGCACGCCGCATAGTGTGGTCATTAGATGGTGACCGCACGCTAAACTCATGTAAGAAGCCAGGTGCTTTTATATAAAACGACTATGCGGTGGTATCTATAGGCTTTATCAAAAGGACTGACTATGCTTTATAAATAATGTTTTGCATCGTTCAACAATCCTTGACTTTTATAAGAGAGAAGAGAAAGAAAATCAGAATAGTTGGAATGCTTATTGGATTGAAAGGCTGGCTCTCGTGATGGATTATTTAAATAAGTAAACACATCACGCAGTGAAGCCTTATCAAGCAGGAATATCAAATCTGCTTGATCGCTGTTTCAAACTCGTCGAGGAAAGCCCATAGTGTTTTCTCCCGCCACATCTTCTCCTTCCAACCATTAGCCGACAATGGAAAGAGATCTACAGATTTCAATAGGCTGCGATCGTGAGCATATACAAACCAAATATTGCTGTCTGCATCAGCCACCTGTGCTTTCTCAATTGTATCTATTGCCTGTTCGATGTCTTTCCCCATGGCTGGTCTGAAGAATGGCTTGTCCACCGAACCAGTCCGTCGAACTAGCAATTGCTCGTAGACCGAGTCCCCGGGACAGGGAAATAAGATGGGAGTAGTGAAGCTTGGTTGAATATCGCCAGGAATCCGGAGATGTTTCGATGGCCGAATTTCCCCACTATGGTGACAGAGGTCACCTCCCATGAAAATGAAGGTATCGGGATTCGTCGTGGTGCGTGCCAATGCACCAAGGTGACCGACTGTGTGGCCAGGACAATCTATGATATAGAATGAACCATCACCGAAATAATCAACAGCTCGGAACTCGCCAACCGAGACAGAGTTTGAGAAGTCTATTTCGTGTAAATTTCGTCCGCTATTGTAGAACTAGAGTTAACAGATGAACCAAATTTCCATTCCATTAGCAAACACTTACGCAAAGTCACTTTCGCGTACAAAGGCATCTGGCCTCGCTGGATAACCGGGAAGAAACTCGGCCTTGAAACCAGGGCCGACAATGAGCTCAGTGGAGGAAGGAAACCGGGATGGGTCACCGAGATGATCCCAGTGCCAGTGGCTTCCCGCGAACAGAAAACGTCAGTACCTTACAGTGTATGATTGCTTATCATTATTAATAGAGGGATATTGTACTGACCTCCAGATGATGGCGGAAATTTCATTCGACGCGATGCCATTTCTGTCGAGAATGTCGATCACCTCTTCCTCGACGTCGACTTTCCACCCCTGCCGTTCGAGTTGTTCACAGGTGGCCGGCGAAAACGAGTCCAAATCTTTCGGAACTCCAAGATCGTAAAGGATCTTTTGACCCGAAGGATGCTCGACCAGGAATGACCAAGCAGGAAGGGGGAGCATATATTCCATCCCCTCCATTGGAGGTTCCATGAGAAACCCTAATTTCAAGTTGTTAATCCTAGTAGTCGAATCGATGATTCGAACCTGGACACTCTGATCGCCCGAAGGCACAGTGAATTTGGCGTTGGAAATGTGCGACATGATGAGATGACAGCGAGAATTGTAATAACGATGTGTATGTAGCTTTGAAAGATGTGGGATACAACAAATACAAACTCGATAATGCTATATCTTTCTATGGGGGTGTGGAACTCGTCAGGGACAGTTGGGAATGTCATCCATCTCTGACATGATTGCGGGGGCGGGGGGCACGAATTTGGATCCTTGTAACTTCGCAAGCTTATCATCATGCATGTTCTCCGATCTGTCAGAAAAGTTGACAACAGCAAATAATGTTTCATTGGCTAAACCGACGACAGGTCAGACGCGACCTAAAGCAGCGACAACCAACCTACGGCAAAGTCGTACCAGAGGTACCAGAAGTGAACGAAGATCGAGCTGTCAATTTCCGGGACATGGATGACTAACTATATTATGCACTTCCAAGGTTTTATAACTATGGAGCACACCATGCTCAAACCATAGATATATATATAGCCAGGATTTCAGCACATTGACGATAATAAGTACAACTCTAGTGTTCAACAGAAGGATCGGTAAATAAACTTAGGCTGCACACTCTTTACAATGAAGTCGATGCTGTTATCAGCCGGTTCTTTAAAGCAAAAGAGTGCATTCGATTGGAATGCTAGCCACAGGCAGGAAGAAAGGACCTTTCCACTCCGAAGCAGCAATGCAAACCATACAAACATAACACACATAACACACATAACAAACATAACAAACAACTTGCCTGTTCTTCTATGTTGTGCGTCGTGACATGTACCACAATTGCACTGTATAACTACCACGTTGAAGCTGATTGATGCTCAAAACCCAAAGATTGGAGATATATCCACCAATTTCTGGTCCAGTTTCATAGAGGGCTGTCGAATTGATCATAGAGGTTGTAGTTATAACCGGCTGAAGACAATTCGGGCCGAATGTTGGAATTTACCCGCTTTCCCGCATTTCCCCCTTCACTCTCCAACGGGCAATTTTCCTCCGTGGGGATGCGTGGGGATGGGGATCAAGTCTCGGCTAAATAAAAGAAGAGAAGTTAAAGACGAGGAAATCTCCGTGTTAAATCAATTTCATCTTCTTTATTTCTCTATCTCTTTCATTAACATCCAAAATGACTCGAGTACTTGAAGGGAAATTCGGCATTGTCACTGGCGGATCGCGGGGTAAAGCCCAGCCTCCCCCGCATATCAACAAATCAAGCTAACACGCTATCTACACAGGAATTGGCGAAGCAATTGCCCGCAATCTGGCCGAAAAGGGCTGCTCGTTACTACTGAACTTCACTTCAGAGTCCTCGCGCGCTCCCACCGAAGCATTGTGCTCCTCCTTAGCCACAACCCATAACATCAAATGCGAGAGCGTGCAAGCCGATCTCAGCAAGCCCGCCGAGGCCGTAACAGCCATCATCGGCGCCGCACAAGAATATTTCAGCACCGAGGGAAAACTCCAAATTGATATTCTGATCAATAATGCTGGCGTATCGCAAGACCGCAACTTGAACGATGCCACCAAGGGCCCCATCGAGGCCGAACACTTCAACTGGCAATACGCGATCAATGTCCTCGCCCCGCTCCTCCTCACACAGGCATGCGCTCCTTTCCTTCCCACCGACCGAAGCGGCCGCATCGTGAGCATCTCCAGTGTATCCTCATCCCTCGGTTTCGTGGGCCAGTCAATCTATGGTGGTACCAAGGCTGCCGTTGAAGCCATGACTCGTACCTGGGCACGTGAGCTGGCAGACCGTGCGACTGTTAACGCCGTCAACCCCGGCCCGGTTGTTGGTGATATGTACTTTGCGACCGGAGAGCAATTCTGGAAGGATATCCAGGGGTACCAGGATAACACGCCGATGAGCAAGTTGGATGTGAATAATCAGGACACTATGAGTCGCTTGACCGATGAGCAGAAGCGGTTGATTCAGGAGAAGATGGGTGGTCGTCGACCAGCTTTCACTAGTGAGGTCGCGGGTGTTGTTGGCATGTTGTGTACACCCGATGGTCTTTGGTGTACGGGCAGTGTGGTCTGTGCCAATGGTGGCATGAAGATGGGACAATAAGAGAATATAATCAATTTCATATCATCTTTACTTTACCGGAATTTATGAGTTGTTTGACTAGCTTACATATCAAGTTAAGTCTTTACTCTATCTTTATAGGGTCGTAACCAGAACGCCACACACTTCAAAGCTCGTTAACCCCTGTCAACGCTAAGCTTCCTTGGAAGTCAGCCTCCGAACTGTGACTCATTTAATAGTTTTATGGTGATATCTGATATCCGAGACAAGCAGGTATAAAAGAGAGGAAAACATACCAAAAACTCGAAACCCATTGTCCGCACACACACACACACACACACACACACACACACAGACACAGACATACACACTCTCTATATAAATCCAGCCTCATATCACCAGACCAAACCAAAATGCCAGGATTCTCCTTCCCACCGGACTTCACAATCCCGACACCACGTCTCCAAATCAGTCCCTTCAACCCCACCGACCCTATCCACTGCGCCTTCTTAGTCCAACTCTGGAATACAGACGATTTCATCAACTCCTGCGGGAAAACCGGAGTCACCACACCAGAAAAAGCATCTGCATTCCTTGAAAACAGAGTCTTGAAAAGCTACGCCTACCATGGATACGGTATGTTCCTGGTCTCGCGACAGACCGATGACGGCCCGAAGCCGATCGGCATCGTATCACTCCTGAGGGGGATACCACCAGAGCCACATTATCTTGCCCCAGATATCGGGTTTACCATTTTACCCGAGGAAGGTCGCAAGGGGTATGCGACCGAGGCGGCAAAGGCTCTTATGGAGTATGCAAATCAGACTCTTGGGGTGGATGCTGTGTTTGGATTTTGTTCGCCTGCGAATCAACGAAGTCGGGGTGCTTTGGAGAAGCTTGGGATGGAGTTTAGGGGGGTTAAGCCTTTGAAGGTTTTTGGTGGCGAGGAAAGTGCCGTATATGCTTCACCGGGGATGGCTGAGGATTTGAGTGTTTATAATGTCGACTGAATCGAGGGAATTGCTGTTCCATTGTGGTATTGATATGCAAGGTGATATTTCTATTCTTGTAACTTCGTATTTTTATGCTATTGCACTAATCTTTGACTTCAGTAATAGCAGTATCACGAAGCTTCAACATCGTCCAATTGTTGTCGACGCTGTTCAGGAGTGAGCCTGAGCCTAATACTAAGGTCGTTTCGAATTTTTTAAAGGGTAACGGCCGAAGAAGGTGTGCCCTCTGCAGCGAGGATTGCGAGGATCTTTTATGTGCTATACCGAGGTATAAGCTCTTCAACTCGATCTTGGATCTCTACCCCGGTCGTGAGAGTACGCCGTACGGGTATAGACGGTTTCCAATGACCAAGGCATCTCTTCAGAGTGCTGCGACTGATCGAAATATCGTGTTTTTACTTGAGAATAGCCCGAATGGCTGCATGTGAAGTATTTTGCGTGGTCAGATCAAGTATCTCTTCTTTGTGCGGCTCGAGATCAATACGAGGGCGTGGCATGGTAGTAGTATAAAGTAGGTATAGAGAGAGTAGGTGGAGGGATTTCGGTACAAAAGCCATGAAGGATGATGACAGGTGGGAAGTTTTAATACAGGCTGACCAATATCTCACCTCCTCGAATAGGGGTTGACCCTTCATAGCTATACAGGTTCGTAGCCCGGCTGAACCTTTACCTCCAATATCACTTGTTATGACTTACGGCATTTGACTATAGATTCGGTCTCCTTCCGATGGTGCTTGCAAAAAGTCCGAAGGCGGATCTTGAGGCAGCTGGTTTTCTTCGGCCCAGCGACGGACAGCATCAAAGTTTTTACATCGATGCTGAGTGTTGAAGTCCACATAGGGCTCCGGATTCTCGGGGTAAATCCAGACTTGACCCAACACCCCACTGTCCACAGTGCACATAAGCTCTTGGCGCAGAATATCGAGGCAATGTGCTGCGATGAGAGAAATTATCAGTTCAAGGCAATATGGGGAGAGGAAAGTGAAGAAAACATACACACGTGGCGGCGGACGATATAGTCATTGTTCGTGAAGGGCCCTTCCCCCTTGGTGTGGTAGTAGTCGTAGTTGTAGTAAAGAGATTGACGAAGGAGGTTCTTGTCGGTGTTAGTATACCTCATTAACAGTATGGGCATGGGGTATAGAACACAGACCAGACAGTGAAGGTGGTGCAAGCCCTCAACATTTGCAGGAAACCCTCCCCCATACTTGGCATTGATCTTCACTTGGTCGGTAGCGAGTCCTGATTGTTCCGCGTCCTCTGGAGGTATGCGAACACTGCGGTCTAGATATAAGAGCTGTGATTAGCTAATGCCACAGAATAGTCGATCCGTTTGAAGACAAACAGTTGACACCCAAGGACTCCCACGCTGCATCAACATCTGGGCTAGCATCTTGTCGGAAAATATTCTCTTTCAGGAGAGAGCCGTTGAATTCCTGTAGACTATATTGGATTCCAACTTCCTTCATAACAGTTGCTATATTTATATGAGATTATTGGGGTCCATGACAGAAGCTTGGAGATCTCACAATATTGAGAAACATGTCGACTGCAAAGGCCATCCAAGTCACCACGCCAGTGAAAGCCGAACAGAGTCCCGACTAGGAATACCAACACAAGGGCACTCAACTGCAAGAGACATTCTGCAAAGCTGTTGCAAGTGGGTGCTGAAGTTCCATTCCCACTCCAGACAGTGCCTTCTTCTTCTGCAAGAAGTCGCTCGCCTGATTCTCGTCTGGAATCATCTCCATGAGAATCTTTGCTGAACATACAGTCCATTCTCAAAACTGAGAGTAGTTTACTGAATGGTTTCCAAGGATAATCTGCCCAAAATAGATTTCCAATCTATCAAGGGGCAATCAATAGAGCTGCCTTGGTGTCTGTGATGAGCAGACATGAGCTCCAGACCGCAACTTCAGGGATTGGACTTTGCCCAGCTTCAACACAGACATCAGATTGAAACTTCATAGCCATTGCCAATTAACGCAACGTGCACTCTGCATGTCTCACACGTTTCGCCATCCCATGAGTGTCCCACCGCGTGGTGCATGGTCAATGTGAGTATCCCTCAAGGGGTTCTCAACTACATGGAAGACAACATCATATCCATGCATACATTGAGATGGCATGGTGTAAGCGTGGCTTGTCTGCCTAGCCAGAACGTATCAACACTATTTGACCGCGGGTGATCGTCGAGGAATGTGAACACTCCCCTTGCGCACGGGATCTACGGAATCTTTTGCAGATTTACGCGAGGTTCATCATGCAACTCCTCAAAGATCCACAGAGGAAAGTTAAATCATTTTTGTTGTCCTCTGTATTGCGTGTGCTACTCCATCTTTTACAGTCAACTGAGATCATCGTACATCTGATCGCTTATCCCCCGCAAGACAGTGTGATTATCAACTACACGTTTCGGCGGTGTCCCTTGCATCGTCAATCATCATCAACCCTCACCGAGGAATGGCGTGAGCCGACCTCAGGCATTCTTACCAAAGGCTCGGCTCCCAACTCTATTGAATAGCATCTTTAAGCAGTCATAATATGGGAATTGGGGCTGGGGTTGCGGATATATAAATACGGCCGACGAACCCGGTTTCAACCATTATTCTCAACTGAAAACTATCTCAAGAACCACAGGATTGTACAACCACTCCCGAAGCCAACAATCGTCTCTACTTTGTTTGAAACTCTTCGAGTTCATCTGCCTTCAAGATGCGCTGCTCCATCGTCAACACCCTCATGTTTTTGGCTGTCTCGCCTCTAGGTGTCCTCGCGCGCCCCGTGGACCCCAACGACGTGGCCGGACAATGGGACCCTAGTGGACAGTACCGAAAGGGCCAATGGCAGAATGGCGTGTTCGTTGCCAACAACGGAGATAACCGCTACAACCAGAACGGCCAAGTTGAGCAGAGTGGCCAGTGGCGCGACAACAACAACAACCATCAGAATGGCCAATACAACCAGAACGGTCAGCAAAACAACCAAAATGGCTGGACTGATTCCAACGGTCAGTGGCATGCGAACAACCAGAACGTTCAGAATGGCCGGAATAGCCAAAATGGACAGGACGGTTGGACCGACGCGAACGGCCAGTGGCACGCCAATGATGGCGCTGTCCAGCCTCGTGATGGGGAAAATGACAACCAGAAGAACCAGAATGGGTGGACTGATGCCAACGGACAATGGCACGATGATAACCAAAATGATCAGAATGGTTGGACTGATGCCAACGGACAATGGCACGCTGGTAACCAAAATGATCAGAATGGTTGGACTGATGCCAACGGACAATGGCACGCTGGTAACCAAAATGATCAGAATGGTTGGACTGATGCCAATGGCCAATGGCACGCGAACAACCAAAATGGTCAGAACAACCAGAATGGCTGGACCGATGCCAACGGTCAGTGGCACGCAAACCAGAAGCGCCAGGAGCTCAACCGCCAGGCAACTCCCACTACCAACGAGAATGACCGTCTGACCGAGCTTGCCCATGATAACAACAACCCTCAAGTTACTCCCAGCTCCCAAAACAGCAAGTACCAGAGCTATGGTAACTACAAGAACTACGGTTCTTACCAGAACTACCCCGCCAACGGACAGAACCAGGCTCAGAATAAGGATACCAAGGCTGTCACTGGTCAGCAAGAGTAAATCTGATACTTCATCGTACATGCAAGATTGGATTCATTATCGGTGTGATGACTTGGAGGAAATGATATTGAATAGGGAATTTGGTTTACTTGGAGGAAAGACATGGTTTGCATGAGGACACGAACTGTATACGCTCATTAATGATTTTTGGCCGATGAATTCGGTGATGACTTTGAAGATTACTGGAAATGATCGAATGAAGAAGGAAGGAAATTGAATAGAAAGCTATAGCAGAATCTCAGTTGATTTTTAAAACCCTTGTTTTCTTTGGTTCATACACGATAAATTATATCTACTGCTGGCTATGTCTTTGAACGATTAATTCATATACTAAAACTGTTACAGGGCCCGCAAATGCTCATTGTGTTATACCGTAATTAAAGAACTCAGAGATAAAGGTCATGGAAGCCGGGCTCATCTGGAACTATTGATTGAAAACGCAACGACCGAGCGAAAGAATATTAGGCTGAAGGCAAAGTTTGTGATTGGCTAATATCAGCACCACAGTATTGAGGTATTGGGTGGTACGAGTTGTGGTTGGCTAGATCAGTTCCACTCTGGGGTGAGTTGGATATGCGGAAGAGGCTATTAGTCCTGACGATGTAGTGAAAAAGAGAGGCTGATAATCTCTAGATATAGTAGAATCCGATAAAATAAATATGGTTACACGTATTAAAAGATGGTGAATGATAGAGAGTGAAAGAACAGAAGAGAAGAGAGACCTACTTAATTCTCACATCAGGGAGATGGTTGAAGTTTCCAGACCACTATTCCCTATTATGGCAGCTATATCCTCAGTATGGCGTGTAACGAAAACAATTAAAAGAATACATCAACAAGCACATCTACATGCTATCTCCACAGACGTTGCATAAGCGGCTGACTATTCTTGTTCATTACAATCCCGAAGAGCAATTAGAGGCCACAAATAAGTAAATGCATTGGCACTATCTAAAGAAAATCCATCTCAATATCGTCAGTCATTTGCTCAAGGTGTGCGGCCACCATAAGGTCCATTGACGGGTCGGATCTAAGTTCAAATGCCAGTCGGTCCAAACTGTATTCCATGCTAATACATACCTGTTCTAACTGCGGATCTCCAAGTCGGGAGGAGAGCCACTCGGGAGTTCCGTTGCGGACATATACA
Organism: Penicillium thymicola; assembly: GCA_030142185.1. Lineage (NCBI taxonomy): Eukaryota > Fungi > Ascomycota > Eurotiomycetes > Eurotiales > Aspergillaceae > Penicillium > Penicillium thymicola. Next base: position 121,260 of record LACB01000013.1, read on the forward strand.
CTGTCGGGAGTCTCGTCGACCATCTCAAATGCAGCCTCCTTGATTCGCTCTGCCTGATGAGAAAGTGAGATTAGTTCTTTGCGGACATCCTTGATACGATATACTCCTTGACCTTCCGGATCATTTCTCAAAATCTGGGCTTGGGTCTCTAGACTGGCCTTAAAGCTAAGGCACTCGTCTTTGTAGATTTCCTCCCAGCTTTCCAATTCGATCGAGTCAGATGACATTTCGCCTTCCGGGACACTAGACAAAGGAGTGAGGATTTCAAGTGGGACTGATTCTGACAGCTTGCCGCTCCGTTGAGCTTGGCTTGTGGGGACGGAAGATTGATCAGTGTTGAACCAAAAGTCAAGGGTAATCCAGAAAATCCGTAGGATGCGATAAACCCCGAGTTGAAGCATTTAGACGGTATAGAAAGCCAATTCCAATGTTTGTTTGGTTAGTACTCAAAAAGGGTATATATATCAGCAGTATTTATGTTATGCGAGTCGGTACTTGTTTGATTCTATTCAAAGAAACGATACAGGGATAATGGACAAAGCCTATTGTTCACCTTGCACTGTGCGAACAACAAAGGCTCACGTCAACCAAGTGAGGCCGACTTTGTTGTTTGGGACAATGAATAAAGAGATCTCACATGGGAAAAGTGGTGATTATATTGAGGCATAGAATAAACGAGCTGAATTGCGTAAAACAACTTGCAACTTTCTTTGTATGTCATAGTAGAAAGTATTTTATCCCTACAACGCCACGTCTGTCTAGGGCCCTATCATTTTGAATTTCACAAGCCTTATAATAATGACCGGCAAAACCCCGGCACCCCATAATGAAAATTCAGAAACGAGGGGAAACCCCCGGTGGAAACCCCGAGATACCCACAAAACATTCGGCGCTCGTTCCTCTCCCACATCGATTCGGCCCGTGGGGAGCTCGAATACAATCTCGGAGGACCCTTCTCCGAAAATTTCTGTTTATGTTGTAACTCTTAGTTTGTACGGTTGGTAGTTTTTGCAAGTGCAATAAAATTGCATGTTGCATAGAAGTAGCGAGGAATGATGGCAGCCAAATGTAATAAGTGCACACAAGGATACATTAACTATATGTTGTACCGAATACATAATGATGGACGGCATAGAAATAATGACAGCCCTACGTGGGTCTGGGCATTGGGGAAAATCTCGCCAGAGGGGTAAGATTTTGCTCTTCTTCTGATTTTTGTAGAAAAGTTGGCCAAATCCAACAAAGCCGCAGTAATGGGATTAATTCCCCTCCAGTTGAAAAATCCCCCGAAATATATGCTAGCATGCATTCTCTGCTCAGCAAATGGTATCCTCTTCGGGATGGATACGGGTATTATCGGACCGGTGACCGACATGAAGGACTTCAAAAAGTCATTTGGTAGTCAAAACTCCACAATCCACGGCTTGATCGTCTCATGTATCTTGATTCCGGCAGCGCTGTCTTCTCTCTTCGCTGGCTATGTGGCCGATCGGCTTGGTCGCCCGAAGGGCATTTCTATCGGGGTTTTCATCTTCGGTATTGGAGCCGCAATAGAAGCAGGAGCGGTCGCTCTACCCATGTTCATCGTTGGTCGCGTCGTGGAAGGCCTCGGAGAAGGCCTTTTCCTTGGAAATCTTGTCGTCCTGATTTGTGAAATCTCACCAACTAGAACCAGAGGTGCCCTGACTACGGGTCCCCAACTGGCTATTACCTTGGGATTGGTCATGGGGTACTTCATCAGTTATGGAACCTCGAGTATCCGCTCGTCACTCTCATGGCGCATGCCGTTTATTCTCCTTACCGCCTTCTCTATGGTCATGTGTGGACTTTCACTGTTTTGTTTACCCGAGTCGCCTCAGTGGCTAGGTCTTCATGGTCGCTATGAAATGGCTGAACAGGCGTGGGACAATTTGGGCGTCAGCCGCGCGGAGCGTGAGAAGGTTGTGCTACAAGTGCGGGCACATGAAGTTGGCTCCGATGTTGAGACGGCCAAGGATGGAACCATGGATAAGCTTCTTGCTATCTTCTCCAAAGATGTGTTGGGTCGGACTATCCTTGCAGTCTTTTTGATGGGAATGCAGCAGATGAGTGGCATCGATGGCGTTCTTTATGTATGCTCAAGTCCTTTGCAAAGCTCGATAGAACTTAGAGTGGCTAACTTGACCTCGATAGTATGCTCCACAGCTATTCCAAAAGGCCGGTCTTGCCTCTTCCGAAGCAAGCTTTCTAGCCTCTGGTGTTTCAGCGCTGGTGATTTTTGCCGTCACCATCCCGGGGCTGATGTATGCCGATAAATGGGGCCGCCGAAGCAGCATTATCTACGGCGGCGTTGTGATGGGAATCTTGATGTTTTTGATGGGCAGTCTGTATGCTGGAAATGCCGTCCACAAAACAACGGGCGCTGGTCGCTGGGTTGTGATTGTCTGCATCTACCTTTTCTCCGCTCTTTACTCTGTCAGCTGGGGTATCTCTGTCAAAGTCTACAGCGCCGAGATTCAGCCTCAGCGAACACGAGCATCAGCTACCACGTTGGCTCATTCGAGTAACTGGGTGTGCAACTTCTTGGTGGCTTTGACAACACCTGTCCTCCTTGAAAAGAGCAGCTTCGGTGCGTACTTTTTGTTCGGTGGGTGCTGTGTCATTACCGTTGTTGTTGGTGTCATCTTCATGCATGAAACAAAAGGTCGGACCTTTGGGGAGATTGAAGAGGCATTCCAGAGAAGGTCACCAGGAAGGAAGATTAAATTCGGCCGAGGTGTCTAGCTCTATATACCATATATAGTGAATAAGCCACCCCGCTAGACCATTTTGTGAGATGAATAGGCGGTTGTCAGATTATCAGGTCGGCAGCCATCCAGGAATTCCCGAACAATCGATACTATCTTGGTGATATTTATATTAATTGTGACTAGGAAAGGCTTTTATATCACCATATATATTAATGTTTTATGCTATTTCTTTTCGAGGGGTTCCTCTTAAGAAACCATTAACAGATCCATCTAGTAGTGTGTCTTGGCTTCACCATTTGCACATGTTAGATCGTTCTTTCTTTCCTTGCATTTGTTAAGGTTGTTTGCTCTTGCTTCGTCATCCGATAGGATGTTTGCATAGTTTGCACAGGGGTTTGCTTTGAGGTATCCTTCCACTTCCATCTCGATCCTGTGTGCTTTAGCAGGTGAGAAATAACACTGTGCAAATAATATATCTCAGAGAGGAGGATTCAACAGCCCGTGCAATTTGTCGCTGTTGCATTTGACCAGCACGTTGTGTTGAGACAGAGCATAGCCACAACTCCATATGCAGAGTCAGCGACTAGCGCTGGCGTTATTTATTGTGGAAGTGTGCGGATACGAATGGAGCTGAAAGCGCATTTAAAAACAAAGCTGAATGGTCAAGTCACAGTGGCCACCGGCCATAATTGGTTGAAAGGATTGTAACCCTTTGGGTTGACAGCGAATTATGGCATCCGAGATCCAGGAGGCTGGCGCTAACGGCTATCTCCAGAGCACGGGGTTGCAGATGAAGGGAATCCTCGGGAGCGCCAGTCCCAGAGAAGAGAAAGGGAGTAACCAAACGAAGCTTGGACCATCCCAAGAAAGTGCAAAAGAAAGAAGAAGAAGAGAGCGCGTGAGGAGGTTTTAGTTACATCTCCGAGGTCACATAGACCCTCATAAACCAAATGTCCCACTTCACCACTCGCACGGGACTTGGAGCTTGTTGGATCTAAGAATCAAGCGGCTCTTGGCGAAAATTCTTCTCAGATAATTGTGTATGCTTGACACGAGGCTTTTCCCTTTCCGTAGTAATCCCCTAGAATTGGGGGTCCATTCCCAACGAGAATCGGGCTGCAGATCGTGAGATCTGACATCCGGAGCTCTCTAAGTCTACTTATTACTGTTATAAAACGTGCGGGTATTTAAGGGCTGTATTCGGTATTGCAAATTAGAGTCGCCAACCATGACTATTCTCATTTCTTAAGACTTTGGATCTCCCCCTGGTGCTAAGACTTCGTGTCCAGGTTTTTCTTTCTCTCCCCACCCCCCCAACTCCCTCCACTCGCGGGAAGTTCCTCGATCATTGATCCACCCAGGATAGCCCTGTTCGCCTTCGTCCAACAAGACTATGGCATTTTCACCTTCGCGTCGAGCCTCCGTCTCGTCGGGTCCCTTCGTCTGCACTGATACCGACTGCCGTAAATCCTTTCTGCGCAAAGAGCATCTTAATCGCCATCTGCTCGTACATACTAATATGCGCCGCCATAAATGCTTCATCTGTGGGCGAAGCTTTACGAGGAGGTAAGACCCGCCTGCACTGGTCGCTTAGCGTCTTGGCTGTAGAAGACGATGAGCTGATTGGACAAAACAGTGATATTTTGACCCGACATGTGCTCCAGCATAATGTACCTCCAGCCGGTGCAAAAAGGACACCATTAGCATGTCAAACGTGTCGCCGACGTAAAACAAAGTGTGATTCTAACTACCCCTGTTCTATTTGTGCCGACAGTGGAGAATTATGCGTGCGTGAATCATCTAGTACGCAGAAGTTCATCCCCGCAAGTCGATCGGTCCTCAATTATTCCCTTGGGGAGGAAAATAGGTCAATCGAACTTGCAGAGGGCATGGACTACGAGGGGCCTGGAACCCCAACCATACCAAGTGCAGATGATACCTTCCCCATGCGACTGGATTGGAATATGCCGATGGACCGAAATGCGAGCAACCACGTTTCTAATAGTCGGCCCAACTTGATATATACGGATACGGATCAAGATCCTCTACAACACGTAACCGATCCGTTGATGGGCATGATGTCCGGGATTAACATAGCCACATCCACCCCGAACAGGACCCCTCCTATGTACTTCAGCGAGCCATCTGACATTATGAGTTTCCCATTTCGTGCACCAGTGCGGCAACCTCCAGGAACGAGGGATCACTTCGTTGTGGACGAACCATGTGAAATATACATGAGCCATGTACCACCCTTTACCCCCAGCAGCGGTTTTTCAAGTGAGTGGGAGGTACAAACTACTACATTGAGAACGACTATGATCTAACTTCGCAAACACAGATGCTTCAATGCTCGGGATGACCGGCTATGAGGCATTCACCCCAACATCATCTAGCGAGTCGCTGCAGCTGCACCAGGCCATTGCGAGCCAAGCACAGGTCGTCACTGCACAGGTCAAATCCATTGATTTTGAACATTTCCACCAAGCCTGGCCCTTTCTACACGTTCCATCTTTTGCACCCGAAAAGCAGACAGATCTGTTGACAAGTGCGGTGGCTAACCTATTAATGTGGATGCAAAACGCTAGTCAGCACCACCTGGTTCCATACGAAATAAATCAGGAACTAACCAGAGCACTATTGCCTACAATTGTGAGTGTCGCTTATATGGTGGAACCTTGCAGTACGAAAATATTAATATTGGAATACATAGACGGAAGAAGCCTTGACCGAAAAGCAATCGGCCGATACAACCTTACCAACCCTACAAGCATTGGTCGTCACCTTGGTCTATGCGATTCTCGGAGATGTAAGATTTATTCCTCGATAACCAAAAAAAAAAAAAAAGATGAGACAAGTTAACTAATAGGCACAGGTACCTGCATCTATTTTGAATTGGGCAGCACAGTGGACCGATATTGCCATCTTCACTTTTCGACGACTCGGTGTCTTGGATGATCGGTGGCACCCAGAACAACACCTACAATCCGCCGATGAGCGATGGGTTCAGACTGAGGAGATGAAACGGTATACATTTCCCACTCCATCTATAACCGCCCATTTTCTAACGCCTTGTTAGGCTAGTATACGCGATTCTGCGCATTGATACTTATTTGTGTATTATCCTTGACCGACCCCCTACCATGCGGTACCAAGAGATCAGACCACCACTGCCTGCGTCAGACGATCTATGGCGAGCAGAGACTAGAGCGGATAGAACCAACCTCCATTGGTATGAACCGGCAGTCCGAACCAAAAGTGCATTTTCTACAATGGTCCGTGACGGACTAGAGTCACGGGGGTTCATGACCGGGTATCTCCGAGTGCCTCACCTGACCCTTGAGGATAATCATTTCAGTCTCTGCGCATTCACGTCCGAGATATGGTGTATCTTGAAAGAGGCCCACGAGGAACATCATCGAACTTACCTCTCACTCGAATTGAACCGCACAGCAGACCGAGTCACGCTTTGGAAAGGCTATCTCCAGGACTGGCGAGTCCATACCGAGAAGACTGACAAGCTGGAAGACACATTCTTCGGTGGATTCATAGGCAATTGCAACCATTTTCTCGGTCTCAATCTTACCCTATACCACGTTCTTTGTCTCAAGCTGTATGCCAATATGAGGCTGCTCGAGCATAGCAAATGCTGTTCAGATTTCCCGGAGGCCAACATCGAAAATGTCATCAGTATTTGGGCCCGGTCTCCAGACGGTCGTCAGGCAGTCTACCACGCCGCTCAATTGAAGCGTATCTACGAGCGTGAGAGCAATATTTACCGACTCAACGACCAATGTCTGTGTAATGTTCTAAGCCCTGCCAGCCTGTTGAACAGTGCTATTGTTTTATGTACATACAGTGCCAAGGCGTCTGGGGTTAACACGCCTGACGGCGATACTGTTATGGCAGCACCGGCTGATGCAATCGAGCTGAGTCAGTCGAATCTGGTAGGCACACCTGAATTCGAGAATTGGATCTCCCAGGGTGGCCCCGCGACCGTGGACGGGGTCGCCTTGCATCCTTTCTCGGTTCCCCGTTTCTCGTCCTGGCACCGTGATCGGTTAGAAACACGTCCTGTCTACTTGTCGCGCTTGGTCACATTCCTTCACACGTTAAAGTTTTGATGACTTTGGTTGGCTTTGCTTCCTCCCCCCTCACCATTGCCCTAAATCAGTTATCGGGGAGTCCATTTTTCCCCGTGGGACGGATACTACTCATACATACAACTTGTAACCTCCCAGGAGGGTATGTGGAGCAAAAAAAGAAATGGACGGGCAGCGATTCGAACGCTGGACTTTTCGCATGCAAAGCGAACACTCTACCAACTGAGTTACGCGCCCAATGAATAGTAGATGAAATTGAATCGCCCATTGCGGTATATATAGTTAGGACTGCGTGGCCCAAACGGGATAAATTCCATACGTAGATGAACTTCGCCTGGGTGATATCGAGAGATAGTATATACTATACTATACCATCCCACTAGTGTTTGGGAAATCCGCGGGTGAATGCGACCGGGCTTTTCTAACAATTTCTTCCACACTTTCCCCTGGGCTTGCCTTCATCGCTTCTTACAGTTCTAGGCAACAAGTATTTGCCAATCCGTACCTAAGTAATATATATATCTACCCCATAATATACCAAATATAGAAACTTTGAACATGATTTATATACTAATATGCATTTCGTTGGAAACAGAAGTGCAAATCTTGACTATCCCGACAACAGTTTGGCAAGGCGGACCACCCATACGGAATTTCGAAAGTTCTCAGATTCTCGGAATGATCTGTCGAGAATCTTTTGATGTTGTTCATCAAACCAAGGGGGTTACTGGGGGCCACTCCAATTCCATCAACTACCAAAGTGATAGACTGCTTGGCAAGTTGGAAACACCGGGCGAGCACAAAGTCCAGTTCCTCCATGGAAAGATGCTGTAGAGCAGATATACAGAAAATGTGGTCTACCCCTTGTATCCTTTCCGCCATGTATACTTCCATCCTTTCATGAACGAGTTCGGTATACAAATTGTTTTGGCAGGTATCCAGCGATTTCTTGGATATGTCGACTCCCACCATTTCCATAATGTGGTTCTCCGGATCCGATCCCAGAAGGCGGCCGACAGTTCCAGTTCCACACCCAAGATCAAGTGCGGTGCCTTGATAAGATCTCGTTGTAATAAATCCGGCAGAGTCGGTCGCTGAAACGCGACCAGCATGAGATTGAGCCAGACAGTCATAGAAATTTGCCATTTCAATGAAATCATCCCCACGCTTACCACGATGCTTAAGAAAGTAGTTAGTGATATAAGTGTTGATAACGGCTCGGTAACTCCCAGGAAACCCGCGCTGGATATCAGTATCCTCAAGCTGAGATCCAACGGGGTAAAAGAAAACAGGAAGCGGGTCAACCTCAATGACATAAGCTCTCCCATCCTGACCAATGCGCATATCAACATCACAGCCCATGTAGTTCGTATACATTTTGTTTGTCGTGAAAGCCTCGACGGCAGTAGCTTGCAAGTGCTTCCAGAGCCGCGGGTCGTCGTTGTCGTTCAGCAACTCATATCCAGACGCCTCATCAAACTTCAAATCCAAAGTCAAGAATCGGCCCTCGCCGGAAACCTGTTTGTATTTCGCACGTTGTGGAATGAGCGGAAAAGGACTTTGTCCCATAGCAATGACCACAACAGAGTACTCCTCCCCGTCGATAAATTCCTGCACAACAAGATCCAAACTATTCCTCCCTTCAGCCTCCCGGGCATCAGCATATTGGTCTGGATCCGCGTATCCAAGCGCTCGTGCACGCAAGACGCGCACAGAACGCATCAACTGATTCAATCTTTGAATACAGTAATCTAACTGATCTTCATTTTGACACAGAGAATGCTCATCAATAAACATACTCCCATAGCTCGACGCAGGCTTGACGAATAAAGGGAATTTCGTTGTCCCAGGAACGAGGGGACTGCCGGCACGGTTCGCCTCTGCAAAGAAGTCCCGTTTCGTCTGTTCGCGCTCGGAGCTTTGGATACCAGCGTTAGGTAGGTTAAGCGACTCAAAGTATCGAATTGCATCGATGCCAGCTAGTGAGTCATCGTGTGTTCCCCACATGAAATTCAAATAGAAGTCATGGCCTTCGCGCACTGCGGCATCTATTTGGGCTTTCGCTGTGGTCTTATGGATGGTGTTGTGGGATATTTTGTGCTGGGTGATGTGTTGGCCGGGGTTCATGTATAGCCTTTGTGACTCGCCGACTGAAGCTTGGAGTTCTTCGAAACATGATTGAAATACACAGATTTTCATTCTGAGAGAGTGTGGAGGTATGGTGGTTTTTTGTGCTCTCTCTGATAGCCTACAACACAGGCTAACCAAGTGATCGCGTGCCGATTCCCCCCCCCCACCTATATTGACCGCTCATTCCTGCAAGATCGAAGATACGTGATTGTTCTTCAGAAGCCCTATTAGGTTTTCTGCCTTGTCCAATAGTACCTGCGCATATATTCCTCGTTAATCAAACATGGAAGTGATCGGAGGATAGTGGACTGGCACCCCCACCCAGGATGTAGATCTCAGCTGCTGTGGCCTACGCCACGATTCTTCAAGTTATGACGATAATAATCGGCCTATAACTATCCTTGACGGCCTAATACCTTGATTACCTAGTATGGTTGGACTGAGATGGTATTAGAGATGTGTTTTTGAATGTTCTTTGTATATGTCCTTTTATAGGTTGGTGAAAAGAACAGTATAGATAATAGATCAAAATATGCTTCACAACGCCAAACCGCTCGGAAAAACAGCCGTAGCGGTAGCAAATGCAACTATTCCCTCCTCACGCCCGACAAACCCATTGCGTTCATTCGTCCCCGCCTTAACCGAAACGCGACTCCTATTCAACCCCACAATACGAGCAACAGATTCCCGCATGGCATCACGGTGATCACTAATCCGCGGCTTCTCGCACACAAAGCTTACATCACAATGCGTAATGACACCACCACCCTGCTTAACAAGCTCAGCGGCATGTTTAAGAAACTGAGTAGACGAAGCTCCCTTCCACCGGACATCCTTCGGCGAGAAGTGGCTGCCAATATCCGCGGCGGAAATTGTGCCGAGAAATGCATTTGTCAAAGCGTGGAGTCCGACATCTGCGTCGGAATGACCGAGGAGTGTGGAGGTGTGTGGGATCTTTACACCACAGAGTGTGATCTCTTCTCCGGGGACAAGACGATGCGTATCATACCCGTGGCCAACTCGGACATCCGGTAGCAAGCCGGGTGTCGGGCTGTTGGCTCGTAATAGTCTTTCACCTTCTTCGAAATCATGAGAGTAGGTTAATTTGATGTTCTGCGAATCGCCTTGTACAATGCGAACAGGCAGTCCTGCTTCCTCCAAGAGTGAGGCATCGTCTGTGTACGATGAAGTAGACGTAGCTGCCATTTCGTGGAGATGTAGGATTGTCTGTAATGTAAATGCCTGCGGGGTTTGGGCGCGGAAAAGGCCATCGCGTGAGATTGTTGCCCTAACCAGGCCGTTTGAGTCGGTCTTTTTGAGCGTATCGGACACTGCGATGGCGGGGATCACACCTGTTAAGGGCTCCTCTATAAGGCATTCCAGAACATCATTGAGTAGACGGTGGGTTGCGAACGGACGCGCTGCGTCATGAATAAAGACGTGTGAAGGGCACTCCGGGAGAGAAGAGAGGAAGCGTAAGCCCTGTAGGACGGATGCTTGTCGTTCGACGCCTCCCGTGGTAGTATGGATGTTGGAGTCACGGTCTATGGAAGCTTGGAGTAAAGATGTATCATCCCCATGATGAACGACAATAATTGGACAATTGGTATTCCATGACCGAAACTGCTTCAGAACACGATTGAGCACCGTATCGCCCCCGATTCGGCGATAGGCCTTTTGGCAGCCTTGACCTGCACGTGTGCTACGGCCAGCAGCTGGTATAACAACACCGATCGTTGGTTTTTCTGTGTGAGGAGCCATTATATAGAGGTCCAAATGGTGTGTTAATAGGTAGGTTCAGAAAATACCTATCGACAATCGACATGCCCCTCCAAGATCTGCGTCCAAGTGCCCCACGTCAAGACCTGCACTTCCTAGGTTCCCCCGAGATCTAATGGATTCCTTCGCTCATGTCGCGTGAGCACCTTCCCTTTATCACACTCTACAAATTACCTATCTTGCTAAGTTATCCTACTGTTCGTATATATCAATGCAACCAATGACTATGACCACCCGATCAATATCCCTCCAAGTCCCCGCAAAGCTCAACCTGCAGCTCCGCGTCGGCCCTCTTCGTGAAGATCGATATCACGATATCACACTAGTCTACCAGGCGATATCGCTCTATGACACATTGCACATCTCACACAACCCGAAAGGTCCCACGATTACTATAACAGGGACGGAGAGTGAGCGAATCCCAACAGACGGTCGCAACCTGGTCCTTAGAGCAGCTCAAGCCCTCGGAGACCATGTAGGCTCTGAACCACATCTGCATTTCGACCTAATCAAAGCGATACCCACACAGGCCGGGTTGGGTGGTGGAAGCGCGGATGCGGCGGCCACCCTTGTCGGCTGTAATATACTGTGGGGATCGAATGTTTGTGACGACGATCTTATGATGCTGGGTGCAAATCTAGGGGAAGATGTACCGTTTTTCATCAAAGGCATGATCGCCCTGGGCGTGGGACATAAGAAGCCACTCGTGAGCCTGCAGACAAGTAAGTATACATGGAACTGGGTTCTAGGTGTGCCTGCTGCGGGCTTGTCAACAAAATCGGTGTTTGAGAGATTCGATCGCATATTGGCTAGGTCTCCATCTGCCGAGAATATTTATTTGAAAAACCAGCAAAAGTGCATTGAAGTTCCTTGGGGGACACGTCATCCGGGGAAGCTGCTATCTGTGCTTGTTAATGACCTCGAAGGCCCATCTACAGAGCTGCTGCCGGATATTGAAATTGGTTTACGCGCTGGAAAGGCTGCTGGTGCGGTTGCTAGTCTTATGAGTGGATCAGGGTCAACGTGCGCATTCCTGGCGAGAGACGAAACTCATGCGAGAAGTTTAATGATAGAATTGCAAAAGGAAAAAGTTTTTAAGGAGGTACTGATGGCTTCAGGGCCCGTTGAGGGTGTTCGTGCTCTCTGAGGGATGAAGTAATTTTCGTACCTGAGCAATAAATGGCAATTTATTGATACCAGTTGTTTTCTGCGTACTGTAATACCGTCATCAAATTCGCCAATGTCGCCTTGAATCTGCTATGCAGATAGACTTCGGAGCTCATCCAATTGGTCTCCAGATGGGCGATATGTTCGTGATAGAGCTTCAAGCCGACAAATTCCATTTTTAATTATTTTACTGGTGCGTCAAACTGCGACAGTCCAAACTAGCAGGCATATGTTCCCGGACGACCGATTCTGGCCTACTGGTCACCGTCACGTGGTGATGTAGGGTATATGTCGGGATGGTGAGCGTGTACCTATGTTGTACAACGGTTGCCTGGAACCGTTGGCTCAAAGTTCCAAGGTTGCTCAAAAGGTGCGGGCCAAGTGGGTCCGTAACACCCCAATGCCATTTAATTTTCCTTCTTAGACACTGATGACCCCATCGTCCTGGCGACAAGCGGAAGAGGCCAGGCGAACTGGCCAGTCGGATCCTCGTGTACTTCACCAGCCGTGAGCATGTCGATAACCACCACGGCAATGTATCCACCAATGGCCGTGAAGACATGCCACCTATATCAATCGTCAGAGGGCGTAGTCTTGCAGGCAAGGCAATGAATTCACATCGACTTACCATCCGTGGAATTCAAAAAGGAAAGCCAAGGGAAGGCCGATGGAGTGTCGGATGGAGATCAAATGTCTACAGGTGAACTCATCGACGAGCCAGACCATGTATCCAAAAAGGAAGGAAACTGGAATTTGGTCATTAGTATGGATGCGTGGAGAATCATGTCGGCAGCTTAAGTGTGTCGGTAATGGTGATCGGTAAGTAAGAGAGGCACCTACAAACTCCAAAATGAGTCACGCTCTTAACGCTCTTCCGAATCACGGCATCTGGAATTTGCCGCGGAATGAGTCTCATTGTGCAGATCACAATCAGAAGAACACCTGACCCAAAGGCCACCGCATGGAGAAGGAATTCATCCAGGACCATATGAGCAACCATGACGACGGTGAACTCGATGAAGAGGATGATGCCCATGAGTCGGGTGTACTGCTCGCTCTTCTGGAAAGTAAGGAGACGGTGCACGAGCGGCGTAGTGAGGAGGTGCATTGATAACTCATCCGCTGGAAAGATAATTCGAGAAAGGATGTCAATTTAACGCCAGGTCCATATGGGGACATGATGAACGTACACATTTGCGTGTGATATTTCAGGGTCATATGGTACCCGCCGGAGCAGATACCCACGCCCATCAAACCGAAGAAGGGAAGTGAACGACCCACTGTCGCTTGGCCATTTTTGATAATCCTCAACAGACCATGGATACCAAGAACGACTAGGTAGGCGACATGGATTAGTTGATATGAAGGAAATGTGTTTTTGGCATATCCGGTGGATTCCGAACGCACTGTATACAAGGCTGCTGAGGGTGTTGATGAACTCCGCGACGTATCTGGTGATCACATAATCCTTAAAAAGCCAATCACATCTAATATTAGTATTTGCGGTAGAGAATCCGCCGGGAAAATTCCGAGACTATACTGGTATACCTCTTCACAGAAGCTGGGATGGGTGAGTTATGGACAAGCACTAGGATCTGCGGCCGATCGAAACGTACTTCAAATAGGATGTCTGGGGGCCCCAGAAGGGGGTTTTGGTGGCAATATCCATGAGGAATGCTGTGCAGGTGAAATTATATGTGTTGGAAGCTGAAAACCGAGGCAGATTAAAGAGGAAAACAAAATGACAGGAACAATGACAGAAAATGAGCTGGATTGGGGGGGGGGGGGG
>LACB01000130.1:0-61834 GCA_030142185.1 Penicillium thymicola
TCGATAGATTGCTATGATGGCGTCTTCAAATGAGAGAGCAGATCCCATTCCGGATGGTATGTTCGCCACGGCACGTCAGTCCATCGGAGATCTCTTCATCTGGAAGCAGCGTGTCGAGGTGACCAATGAGCACGGGGAGTCATATGCAGAATGGCAAACTCCAGAGCCTATTAAGAACCCTTTCAGTCTCATGGCGCAGCTTTCAGCTCGGGACTGGCTATTCTTTATAGTTGGACTTATTGCCTGGACTGCCGATGCATTTGACTTCCATGCCCTCTCCATCCAGACAGTAAAGCTGGCAGACTACTACAACAGATCCAAAACAGATATTACGACTGCCATTACTCTGACTCTGCTCCTGAGGAGTGTAGGAGCTGCATTCTTTGGACTCGCTGGTGACAAATATGGTCGTAAATGGCCCATGGTGCTCAATATGATCATTCTGGGAATCTTGCAAATTGCCACCATTTATAGTAAGACCTTCCAGCAGTTCTTGGCTGTACGAAGTCTCTTTGGTCTTTTCATGGGTGGCGTTTATGGAAATGCTATCTCGATGGCTTTGGAACATTGCCCGTGAGTTTTATCCTCCAAGACTCAATGACTTTTGTTAATCATCCTACAAACCAGTGTCAACGCGAGAGGCCTTATGTCTGGAATCCTCCAACAAGGGTATTCCATGGGATATGTGTTTGCAGCATGTGCCAACCTTGGTGTTGGCGGTGGAACAGAAACTTGGAAGACTGTATTCTGGATTGCAGGTGAGTTTACTATTCCCACTGAATACTGTTTGCCCACCACTAACAACTTTTCCTATGCAGCCGGTATCTCAATTGCAGTTGGTCTCGTCCGCATCTGCTTCCCCGAGTCACAGTCCTTTATCGAAGCCAAGAAAGCCGGCAAGCGAACAATGAACGCAGGCGAATTTTGGCGTGAAACAATAAGCATGATTGGCAAGGAGTGGCGCATGTGTGTCTACTGTATCATTCTCATGACCTGGGTATGTTATAACTGATATTCCAGCTCCTATCAGCATTTATCTAATTTGTCCCGCGATAGTTCAATTTCTATTCCCACACATCCCAAGACTCGTACACCACATTCATGCTCACTGCAAAGGAGCTTGATAACGACGGCGCCTCGCGGGCTTCAATCCTGATGAAGACAGGAGCCTGTGTGGGTGGAACCATCATCGGCTACCTGTCCCAATTCTTCGGTCGTCGCCGAGCAATCATCATGGCCGCCTTTGTATCTGGGGTCCTCATTCCGGCATGGATTCTCCCAGAAGGCGAGGGGTCTCTGAGCGCGACAGGATTCTTCATGCAATTCTTCATTCAAGGAGCATGGGGTGTGATTCCCGTTCATCTGGCCGAACTATCACCCCCGGCGTTCCGCTCTTCATTCACGGGTCTGACATACCAGATTGGAAATATGATTTCCTCGCCATCGTCGCAGATTATAAACGCAGTCTCTGAATCCACATTTATCACCAGTGCAAGCGGCCATCGTGTTGAGGCCTATGGGCCTGTGATGGGAGTTGCTACTGCGATCATTGCTCTCGGTATCATGGTCACTACTGCTATTGGTCCTGAGAAGCGTGGTCGCCGGTTCGAAAGTGTTGTGGCTGGAGTTGACGACGCTGCCAATGCCAAAGCCATGGATTTGGAAGCTGGCGAGGATGATCATAAGCCAAGTGACAAGAACATTGAGATGGCGAATCAGAAAATCTAAATTGCTACCTCTGGTAGTTGATAGTTGGTTTTGGGATCGGCGTAATTTCCGGCGCTTTTTTGATTCTACAGAGTGCAATATAGAGAGGCTTGTACCTACTATATTCTCTCACTTGTCTGGGTTTGGGTACGTTACATTATGATTTATGTCAAGAATAACAGAAGAACAACGAGAGAATGAAATGATACTATAGGTGTTAGACCGCGCCACATATAACACAATTCCATGTGTAAATTACATACGTGGAGGGTACCAGGGCTTTTGTATGGGATGCCCATAACACAAGGTACTAAGTAAACCCTTTATATCTCAAGCACGGCATGATTTAGGTATGTATATTAACCTAGCTTATGATACTTAGTTCTTTGATTGTATATATTCGAGAAGTATCAATTTATTAATTTACAGATAGTGTTTAAAGTAATGGTTCAGGAAGTTTTTGCATTATCATCTTTTAGAAGAGCTTTCAATTTTGAACTCTAATATAGAGTAAAGGAGTTTTTCTTGAAGTAAATTAATTGACTTGCATCAATCTTTATTGAATCAAGCGCGTCCTATTCGTCTTGCCGTAAAACTTACATATGATTGAGACACAACAAAATACTTGTAAACTGAAGTATTCTAAAATGCAGGTCGAAGGTATACAACATACATATATATTTAGGTTAAATACAAATTTAGTTCAAAATGTCACCACTGCTCTGTTTCTTTCTATAGCTATAGCTTCCTCACCTGTAATAGCCTCTCATAGTTCTACAGAAGCTTCATATTTGAATGACGCCTATCCCAAAATGAAGGGTTGGAGTCGCCGCTACTCAGAAAGCGGAGACCTTAAGAGGTGGCAATCGACCAACGAGGCATTGACTAGGTAGTTGAAATTGCCCGACTCAACTCCGATATAACGAATTTGTAAGACAGAGAGTTTAACGGTTTGTAGTAAGGGCAAATTTCCGTTATTACTATGGTGAATGAATTGAAGCGGATTACTCTACTAGAATCTCCAGACAGGCTTCTATATCTATATGACTATAGACTATTAGTATCAAAGTAATGCAGGTATCTCAAAAGTCATGTCATTTCAATTGTTAAGTACCCACCCATCGACAACCCCCCCATTATGGATAGAGCAGAACCAAGTATAGTTAACTCTGGGGTAGAAAGACTCAGGTCTTCCAAGCTGCGTGTCTCGGAGTCCACATCGATTTCGGGTGGAGGATGGGTTATCCAAACTGCAGGACAAGCCGCTGTTTAAGCCGCCATACAGTTTGTTGTATAAGCGTGGGCAGTTCTCATATTGGCATTGTCGTCATATCAGAGGACCATATTGTCACTCTACAAGCTACGACCGGTTTACTTCTATGCCAGGCAAATGGCACCTACGAGGATAGGATAAGGACAGACAAGATAGGCCAGAACAAGGTACCCAATCCACCACGAGAAGATTCTCGCTGGGAAAGAGACCGACTCTTTGACGAAGCCCGGAAGGCATTCTCAAGCGAGTCTTGGCTAGACACTAGGTCGAAACCCAGTGTCCGCCATCCAATTCAACAATGGTTATGCGGAAAACATCACCTCTCGTGAAGCCTCATTGTGAAAAGGGAAAAGCAGCAGTAAAAAGGTAATAATGAATTCATGTCTCTCCCACGCCTATCCTGGTTGCCGGAGTACAAAATCAAGACCATGTTGGATGCAGAGATCAAAGGGGCCCGCTGACTGGCAGTGGGGTGCCCGTCCACAAATTTTGTTTCCTCGAGTATTCGGGATAATTTTTTGGTTCTTGTCGAGTACCTCGTACTTCACAGGCCCTACCCAGCCATTATCTCTGATTTAGAGACTTAACGGATAATTCCATCGTACTTGGTCTTGTACCACTTCATGGTCTCGGAGGTGGTGATGCGGTGGTTGACACCGATCTTGGACTGGCAGCGGCGGCGCTTGGCAACACGGGCACCGGGGCGGTCCCTAAAATAGTTTGTTAATATCCGAAATTTATAATGGTAAAATGCAGTGTCCAATAAAAAACTTACATGCAGACGAAGAAGTCCATGCCGTAGATACCAATACCGGGATCGTACTTGATACCGAGATCGATGTGCTCGCTGATACCGAATCCGAAGTTACCGGTCTCAGAGAAGTTGCGCTTGCGGAGCTCGTACTCCTTGACCTTGAGGCCACGCTCGAGAATCTCCTCGGCCTTGGCGCCACGGATGGTGACGTGGACGGAGATCTTTTCGTTACGGCGGATACCGAAGGTACGGACGGTGTAACGGGCCTTGCTGTAGACGGGGGTCTGACCGGACAGCTGCTCGAGAACCTTGGCGGCACGAGTGAGTCTATCACCGGACTCTCCGACGGAGATGTTCAGGACCAACTTCGACAGGCGAAGGGATCGGCAGGGGTTCTCGGCCTTAGCAACTTGGGCGGACTGCATAATGTTAGTCGCAAATCAGGAAATGGTGCATCTAGTCAACGAATAGATATTCCTGGGAAATTGAAGATTGGGTGCGCGCAAGATGGGAATCTCCAGGTTGGGACCCAGATTAAATGGGATGGAGTAAAACAAGCAGTCAATCTGGAATGTATGATTTAAATCGCAAGGAGCTGAACATACCATGACGGCGGTTGGGCGTGAAGTGGTTGTCGACTGAGGAGACAAGAGTGATCGCGGAAAAAGAGAAAGTGTGGACTGTGGGTTCCTACACGTGATTTGGAAGCCCTGATCTTTGCTTTGGTAATGAGCCTAATCTTAGCGCTTAGTCAGGAAGACTTTGACCCGCTTAATGCCTGAGGCATCAAAGGGCTTACAAGGTTCCAAGTCCACGGCGGGTTGGGACTGAGCTGACTCATGTCTTAGGTAATTCAGTATCAAGAACTGGCAGCACCCGACAAGCTTGAGCTTCACATCTTCGATAGGATCTCGCGTCTTTGCTTCATCCGAAACAGTAGAAAGACTTTCTCTATCTACTGATATCTATTTTTTAGTCTATCAAGTCGCATCCGTGCGCGCTCTCTAGCCAACATGGCTTCCCACAAGATGGTGAGTTTCTCGTCCCCGTTTGCACCCCCGAAACCCGTGCGGTCAATGGCTGTCGCTAACTTCTCTCGTTTAGCAAAACCTTGTGAGTCTGGCTAAAGTTACTTCTGGTTCTCGATTGGAATATCTAACTTCTCGTCCAGATTAACTACCGGATGCGCGTGACACTGAACGATGGACGTCAAATGACCGGTTCCATGCTTGCATTCGATAAGGTATTTCTCACTGCTTCAGAAAGCGAGGCGCTCAAGCTGACATTTCTGCTCTCTAGCACATGAACCTAGTTCTTGCAGACACAGAAGAATTCCGTCGCATCAAGCGGAAATCCAAGCCCGCTGCCGGTCCCACAAACGCCCCGCTGGTCGAAGCGGAAGAGAAGCGAAGCCTTGGCCTGACTATCGTGCGCGGTACTCAAGTTGTGTCTTGCTCTGTTGAAGGTCCTCCTCCTGCCGACCCCTCTGCCCGACTTGGAACTACTGGACCCGGCGCAGCTGCCACTCTTGCCGCAGGCCCTGGTATCAGCAAGCCCGCTGGCCGCGGCCTGCCCATCGGACTCGGAGGCCCTGCAGCCGGCGTTGGTGGACCCCCACCACCAGGCGGCTTTGGATTCCCCCCTGGAGGTTTCCCAGGTGCCCCTGCTCCCGGCTTCGCTGGACGTGGAGGCCCCCCCGGTGGACCTCGTAAGTACTCATATTTGCCTACACTGACTAAGACTCAAACTGACTGGCTTCTTTCTAGCTGGGTTTGCGCCTCCTCCTGGATTTGCTCCTCAGGGTGGCCCTCGTAAGTTTGCGCCCAAACCATTCTCCCATTCCATCTTCCATCTTCCATGCTAATATTTCATTCTCATAGCTGCCGGTTTCCAACCTCCTCCTGGCTTCCAGCCTCCCGGTCAGGGACGCGGATACCCTCCTCCTGGATTTGGTGGCAGGTAATTGGAAATGTGCACAGAGGATTATTCTATGCTTTAAATCATCGGCGATCTGATTTCACCCCGAAAGGAACAAGGGCGGCTCAGCGCAGAATAAGAACAATTGTCAACGCCTCCAGCGAGAGATAACGATACGCGGACAGGCTAGATTACCCCAACTTCTACTGGGCAAGGCGTTGCGGCGCATGGATGGAGGTCGTGTCGAGGAACAGGACAAAAAGACCAAAATCCTTTTGAATTACGCATTAAGTCAAAAAAAAAATATGCTAGCTTTTAAACGCGGCCTTCTCATTCAACCCCGTCTAATATCCCGATTCTTAATGTCCACTTCCTGTTAAATTATGTTGTCTTCTATATTGTATGCTGTCTCCTTCCACTACCTACATCGATAGACCTATATGTAACAGATTTGCGTTCGTATCATATACCACCTCGTTGGTTTCTTCTTTTGTCGTTAGTTGAACATTAAATCATAAATAAAGGTGGATTCGAGGTGATCAACGTGAAGTATCAATCCAATATATATATGTATAGCTCTTCTTATATTGCGCCCGAAAACCACAATATATGAAGAATACAACTAAAAATGACGATATTGTACATAATCACCAATAGTCACTAGCTATTTGCACTCGTCTTGATACAATAGCATGATACTTGATCTATAAGATATCAGTTTCAAGATAATATTGTAGTAATCTAGTTCACGTGACACGGCCGACCCCGGGTGTGTCGAGCACTTCCGCATCATCCAGATATCGACCTTTCCTCCCCCGAATCCAATCCCGTGTGATAACTCCAAGCAACTTCACAATGGCTGCTGTTATTAAGGCAATCAACGCCAAGATCCGCTCCAACTCGGTGCTGGACTATGTCTGCTCAACCCGTACGTATCGACCCCAGCTTCCCTTCCCGCCCCGAGATCGGCCAACGGCAAATGAGACCGAAGGAGAATAAGCACTGGCAGCGACGTCAAGGATGAGAGAAAGTCGCTTTTCCCTCTCAAACCTGCATTCCAACAAATCAACAAAGAACAAATGAATTGCACGGATTGCTGACAATCAATGGCGCTTCCTAGACTTCTGGGGCCCCGTCTCCAATTTCGGTATCCCCATTGCCGCTGTGATGGACACACAGAAGGACGCTGAGATGTACGTTGTTATCCGATAAATGATGGGAACTTCGGTTTTTGTCTTCTGCGTTACCCTTGGCTGCTATAATCTCAGAGCAACTGTACTGAAACCTCCATCTTCACAGCATCTCCGGCCCCATGACCGGTGCCCTCGTTGTCTACGCTGCCACCTTCATGCGCTACTCCCTTGCTATCACCCCCAAGAACTACCTCCTTTTCGCATGCCACTTGACCAACTTCGGCGCCCAGACTACCCAGGGATTCCGTTATCTCAACTACTGGAAGTACGTTTCGTCCTGTCAAGGCCTGTTTTGGTCTTGTCTGTCTAGAAGCATCATATGACTGTGTTTACTAATCTGGTTCTACTTTGCAGGTGGGGAGGTCGGGAAAAGCAGCTCGCCGAGCAGGCTGGTAAGGGCGGCGCAGCCGCCGAGGCCGGTGCTTAAGAATCGTCTCCGGGAAGAAATTGTTTGTGCTTTTTTTTCCGGTTCATTGGGGCTAATAAGCATCTGTCTCGCTTCGCAGTATTGCACCTCCATATACATGGTTTGCTGGTTTCTGCATTGAGGCCAGACGAGTCTCGGACAATGATAAAAGAGGAGGCATATAGAGGGAGACCTGCGGTTTTGAGGAAGACGCTTAGATATTGGCGCGGGCTGCACTCTAGTTCCGGTCTGCTGATAGTCACTGTACATATGCTCTAATTATTGCGCTCAAATCATATTGCCTTCATGGGATGACCTATCTTTTTGATCGTGAGAACTTCGAGGTTCGACCATAGGCTCGGTCTGTTATTTTTGATTGATTCCTGATCCGGTGAACTTCTCAAAGAAAGTCCTATAAATATTATCGAGTAGGTAGTCCCCCAAACCAAGAAAATATGTATACAGAAAGGCTAGTCTGACCCCAAAATTCGCCGATTATACTGACAATTTGACCGAGACTGTGAATGAACATCACAAGTATGCCCTCCGTCCTTGTGTTGAAGCAACATATGAAAACCCAATGATAGATATACCAGTCTAGGGTTGAGATAGAATAAAGAAATGCAACAAAACCTATCTCGCCACGCTCTACAGTAACCGAAAAAAAATAAAAGAAAATAAAACTTCTTCAAAGAGAGTCACAGTATCCTGGGCTTTGAGGGACATCAGGGCCCATCCAGCTCATGAGGGTCAGGTATGTCGTATAGACGCAGCATACGGCGCCGAAGACAGCAAGAGCCATGTCGGCAATCGCCTGGCGTTTGGAGCGAGCACAAGCACGCAGGTGCAGAAGGGGCTACAGCGATTTAATGAGTGAGTCATACCGTTCTGTGATGCTTAGAAGAATATAGGATGAGGACATACCGGATATACGTAGATCAATGGAACACAAGCAAAGCTTCCGACCAGGGAAACGAACTTGTCTAGATCATTTGCACCACACCAGGCGATAACAGCACAGACCATAACCAGGAAGAAACGGAAGCTGTTCTTTTTCCACTTGATATATGGGTTATACTTGCCACTGCGGGTGAAGAGCTCGTTTTCCATAATGCGGATAGCGGGGAAGAGCTGCAACGGAGTGCTCAGCAGGATGGCAAGTGAGTAGAGGAACTGGACAACGTTGACAAATTTATCATCCTGGGGGAGGTTAAGAAGAATGACGGTCTTCGTGGCCGATCCGTAAGCGGCGTAACTCAAGGCACCGGCAGACAGGAAGATAAAGGTGATCACAACCATGACACCGGCCAGGACGCCAGGGAACCTGTTTGGCTGCTTCATTGATTCTTGAATCGGGATGATGAGACCGATACCTTCGTATGTGAAGATGGCGGTACCAATGAACATGGACCAGTTGGCTGGATTGAAGGAAATGACGTCTGAAATGCCGCCCTGGTCAACCAGAGTGCTGATATCGTAGTAGTAGATATATAGTAGACCCAAAAGAATAAAGGCATCAGCAATAAGGGCGGTAAACCCAAGTTTGCTGATGTCCCGAATCAAAGACAGAGGGAGGAAGATGACCAGCTGCAACAAAACCATGTACTTGATGTCAATGAATGTCACACACTTGCTCACAGCTAGTACGAATGCCTGCAAATTTTGCGAGACAAAGACAATGTACGCTGCCACAAAGCCTAACTGACTCAGGACAATTGATCCGAGAATGATGCGTCGCATGTGCTTGCCATATAGGATGCCACCCATATCACCGAAGGACCCCTCGATCTTCATGCGAGTATTGACCAAAAGAATGAACGCATAATAGCTCAGAATCGAGACTCCCAGAAGCACCATGCTACTGAAGAGCATACCACCATTGAGGAAGGCTCGTGGCAGGAACAAAATGCCGGTACCCACAAAGGATTTGAGCAGTAAGAGTACTGCACCTGTTGTAGTAGTTGTCCCTGGCGGTGAGCGCTGCTTATGCTTTCTCTTCTTCCGACCCGATGTTTCAGGCTGCAATAGCGCTGCATCTTCTCCAGACTCTCTGCCCTCTTCGACCTCGTCCCAGGTATCAGATGAGAAGTACTCGTCCGGCCCTAGCACCTCGTCATCTTCCTCCAATTCTTCTCCAGCAAAGTGTCCATAGAGAGTCAAGAACTCTAAGAAGCTCGTAGTCGGGAGTTGAGGTGCGCCATGTCCATTGGGCGCCCCTGTATTTGACCCGTGGACACTTCCGCGGTGTGGACTTCCAGCTGCTCTTCGTAGATAATCTCTGCGGAACCCTCCTGGAACCCGGATTGTGTCAATGTCTTCCGTATCGGCTTCTGGCCTTGGTCGGCTGACGCTGAAGCTTTTGCTGCGCAGGAACCGCCCGGCGGCTTCGGCGTCGGCATCCTCCGCCCAACGGTAAACTTGTCGTGTGATATCACCACCCTGAAGCTGTAGACTCGAGAAGTTATCCTCACCACCAAGGCTGGTCGCAATTTCCGACTGATTGTCTGTATGTTCCGTGACTAGATGCCGCTTGATAACTTCAGGGTCTTCGTATGGAGCCATACCCGGAGAGTCGGTTCCATTTTTGGTATCGAAAGAGCCATACTGAGAGGCTAATGGTCGGGTATCTAGAGTGGAATGCACCGCAGGGGACCCGTTGTGTCGCGACGGAGTTCCAAATCTCGGCGGCGAGCGACCAAGGCTTTCTTGGATTTGGGATGCAAGGATAGAATGTCCAGGACCGGGGATCGAGGATGGATTGGCAATCGACCTGGAAAACTCCTGCTCGGTGCTGATATTTGTGACAGGTCGGCTAGCCGGAATACCCTGTCGAGACGACAAGGATGTTCCCAACGAAGGGGAGGGTACTGGGGATGCGAGGCGGGCCATGGAAGCCTGTCTGCCACCAAACTCAGGTGCGGGGGACCTCGAGCGCACTGAGGACGAGGCTATTGGCACAGATCGAGCTGGGTTTAGGGACGAGCCCTCTCCATTATCCGTCATTTTGAAGGTGGCCTCAGGGTCAAGTTAGCTCCTGATAAGATGCCGTGTTTAGGCTCGGGGAATGGGCATGGAAAGAAGGCCGGATGCTTGAAATAACAGTGCAGGTCAGCTTCTCGGAGGGAAGATTCGGGTTGAAAAGGCCAAAGTTTAGCTGAGGAGGGTTCGAGACACTAATCATAGCGCCAAGCACTCCGTGGCCGATCAACTCAAGTGCGGTTGATGGGATGCAAACTGAAGAATGTTTGCACCCATCAACGTCATGTACTGATACAGCTTGTTTTTTTTTTTCGGTTCATTTGATATTAGCGCCGTCTCTCTGTAGACCCAATGGTCTTGCTGGGACTATTAGCTTTTGTTATCTAAATTGCTCTGTTGTTTATACCCCCATGTTCGTACCATAAATCTTGCAACTGATATGGCGAAACGAGTCGGAGAATCCTCCGACTCCTTGTCTCGGCGACGCCCAGCTTTCGCGACTCGGACCGCTCAAGAGGATGTCTCACGTCTCGACCCAGGAAACTCGACGCATGTTATCTCCGATGAACGTACTCGCCTGCTACCCTGGCCACCAACTCGATGGGCCCGTCCGTATGAGCCCGTGAATTCGTCAGAACCAACCGATGACCAACGCCATTCCTCACCCGTACATTACTTCCGGGGCCTTTCTCAGTGGTGGCACAGTCGAGGGGACCATGATCAAGAACAGGAGACCGGTGGAAACACTTCACAAAATGTGTACCTGTCTGCGAATCCTCTCCGCGACGTCCGCGCCGATAAGAAGGACAAGAGTGGACATCGATCCCGATCGGTAGATGAGCCGAAGAAGCTTGGTACATTCTCTGGTGTCTTTGTCCCAACGACATTGAATGTCTTGAGCATTCTTATGTTCCTCCGGTTCGGATTCATATTGGGACAAGCTGGTGTATTGGGCATATTAGGTGAGCATACATCCTCACCAAGTCAGGATCCCACGTCTGATACATCAAAGGTCTGCTACTCGTATCATACACAATAAACCTCGTGACAACGATGTCTCTGTCCGCAATTGCAACCAACGGGACGGTCCGAGGAGGTGGCGCATACTACCTTATTTCTAGATCTCTGGGCCCCGAATTTGGTGGCTCCATCGGCATTGTATTTTATCTTGGCTATGTTTTCAACACTGGCATGAATGCTGTTGGCTTAGTGGACTGTTTTACCCAAAACTTTGGTGTGCAGTCTGGGGACTGGGCCAACTTCCTGGAGGAAGGCTTCTGGTGGCAGTACTTATGGGGAACTATTATCCTGGTATTTTGCACAGGAATTTGCTTGGCAGGAAGTTCCATATTTGCGAGGGCAAGTAATGGGCTTTTGGTCATACTACTCGTGGCAACCTTCAGTATACCGCTATCTGCGGTTTTTATGAAGCCTTTCCCAATCCCTCGCCAGGGCGTTGAGTTCACAGGACTTCGTTTGAAAACTTTGATGGGGAATCTCAAACCTCATCTAACTAAGGGCGCTGCAGGGAGCCAAATAAAAGGACGAGAGAGCTTCCAGGACCTCTTTGGCATTCTATTCCCTGCCACAGGCGGTATCTTCGCGTAAGTTGCTGACAGCAGACTTTCAACTCCAATTCACTAATTGGCCACCAGAGGTGCAAGTATGTCCGGTGACTTGAAGAACCCGAGCAAGGCTATTCCTAAGGGTACACTCTCGGGTTTGGCTTTAACTTTTGTCGCCTATGGGCTTGTCATCCTTGCGATGGCGGCTTCGGTGACCCGGGAGTCTTTCTATAACAACGTGAATGTGATACAAATCGTAAGTTCTTCTTGAAGAGAGGAAAACTACAAGCACGCTCTAACTGGGTGTAGGTAAATGCCTCTGATAGTGTGATCCTTTTAGGAGAATTCGCAACCAGTTTCTTTTCTGCCCTGATGGGTGTGATTGGATCTGCCAAGCTTCTTCAAGCCATTGCGCGAGATAGCCTCTTGCCTGGCATAGGAATATTTGCCCAAGGCGCGCAGAAAACCGACGATCCCGTATATGCCATCATCATAACCTTTGTGTTCGCCCAGGTCACGATGCTCTTCGACATCAATCGCATTGCGTCTTTTGTTACTATGACCTATTTGATGACTTTCCTCGTGACGAATCTCGCGTGTTTCCTCTTGAAAATTGGCTCTGCACCCAACTTTCGACCATCGTTCCACTACTTCAATTGGCAGACTGCAGCAGCTGGAACGCTCGTCAGTGGGATTAGCATGTTTTTTGTGGACGGTGTTTACGCTACAGGATGTGTAGGTATTCTGGTGATTCTCTTCCTGCTGATCCATTATACCTCGCCTCCTAAGCCTTGGGGCGATGTCAGTCAAAGTCTGATATATCATCAAGTGCGAAAATACTTGCTTCGCCTGCGTCAGGAGCACGTTAAGTTCTGGCGTCCTCAGATCCTGCTTTTTGTCAGCGACCTCGACAAACAATACAAAATGGTCTCCTTCTGCAACTCGTTGAAGAAAGGATCTCTGTTTGTACTAGCTCATGTTCTCGTGACCGATGACTTTTCAGCAGCTGTCCCCGAAGCACGTCGCCAACAGACAGCATGGACAAAATTTGTCGAGTATTCCAAGATCAAAGCCTTCGTCAACATTTCCGTCTCGCCCGCTGCAGAATGGGGCATGCGAAATATTGTCTTAAATTCCGGACTAGGCGGCATGAGGCCTAACATCGTTGTGATCGACCAATTCCGATCGGACCACTCGCTCGTTGAAACCTTCTCCTTGAACAGTGGTCGCAGAGAATCGAGGACTAGACGCCACTCAGTCCACTCGAGCACGCAAGCCGAGGATTCCACCGGGTCTGGGTCGGCAAATCCGCCTATGAGCGGGCAGAGTTATGTCACGATCCTCGAAGATCTCTTGTTCAAGCTTCGGATCAATGTTGCCGTAGCTAAGGGATTCGAGGATCTAGAGCTACCAGACCTCCGCGGTCGTCACACTAAGAAGTATATTGACTTGTGGCCGATCCAAATGTCCGCCGAGCTGGGCGCTGATAGTGAAAGCAAGCAAAACGTGCTGACCACTAACTTTGACACGTACACTTTGATCCTTCAACTAGGTTGTATTCTCAACACTGTTCCTTCGTGGAAGAAGACATACAAAATCCGAGTTGCGGTGTTCGTGGAGTACGAGACCGATGTGGAAGATGAAAGAGGGCGGGTTGAGGCTCTCCTTGACAAATTACGGATTGAGGCCGAAGTCTTGGTTTTCTGGCTTGCTTGTGGTGATCTCCAAGCTTATCAAACTATCGTCAATGATGATGCCTCGGTTACAGCTGCTACCCGAGAGAGGGTTAATTCCGCTCTACAGGGGGAGGACTGGTGGCAAGGCGTCTTACAAGCTCGTTCCCTAAATCAAGAACCCGATTCGGACAGGACCAGCGACAGTCTTCATCTTGATAAGCCTTATACGTTACAAGGACCATCGAGCCAAGACAGTGGAGCCAGACCTTTACACCATAGAGTGACTGGGTTGAGGAAACTGATACAGTCCACTCGTCGCCGACGATCTGTCTCCAGCTTCCGGGCTTTAGGAGGAGTGAACCTCGGTATGCAAACACATCGCTTGCTAGATGCGTTCGTCGACTACGACAGCTCCGATAGTGCGAATGAGAGCGAAGACAGTGACATGGAGGCGTATGTCAGCGATCCAGAACCGGAGGACGGTGGAGAAGACATAGTCAATGCTCGAAACGAGGCTGTACCCGTTTCCGGCTCTTCAAGGCTCCTTGGGCGGGCCAGGACCGATGACTGCAGCCCTACCGCAGACTCCCCGAGCACACCAGTGCATGCGAGCTCTCAAGTCGAGGAAACATCCTCCTCCCAGCTAATCCCATCCATAATTGAGACTGGCGACGATGCCTCCCCGAAAAGCAAACCTCTCGGTCTACGGCCCTCCATGAGCCGTTCTGCATCCAGCAATCGGTTCAGCTCCTCCCCCATCCCCGAAGCCAAAGTGATCACTGAAGCTGAGGAGGGCAATGGACCATCTATCATGTTTGCAACGCAAAACTCACCTCCCCGATTTGCAAACAAGCTAGATTCTATTTACGCTCGTCGTCCATCTGCAGTGTCTCCCACATCCCCATCACCCAGTGCCCACAGCAATACACATGCAACAGGATACCCTGGTGTAGCGTCGGTTGCATTGTCTTTCAATGATCTCCCTAGTCGAGCACAGCATTTGATCCTGAATGAGTTGATGGTCCAGCAGAGTGGGGATACTGCTGTTATATTCACGACTCTGCCGTCTCCAGTGGAGGGGACTTCACTTAGCGCGGAAGACAGTGCGTCTTATTTGAGCGACCTAGATGTCCTGTGGAACGGCTTACCCCCGTGTCTGCTGGTGCACAGTAACAGCATGACTGTGACGATGAACTTGTGATGAATTGATGACTGCGAATTCTACAGCACTGTACATAGGACATGCTAGATTTTTTTTTTTCGGGTTTGTAGAAGTATGTATTTAACAGCAATGATACTCATGCATATATTCTAGCTAGGTATAGATTTTATATTTGACTACAAGATAGGTGTACATGCCCGACACAAAGGCATAGAGACGATCATCCCGGCGCTACTGCACGCCACAAAATCTCTGCACTTGCTAACTAGGATTATGTACAATACAACATATATAACAGATTAAAGAATAACCCGAGTAGTAAAGATATAGAAGTATATACCCTTAAGACCTAATAAGGAAATTGACCAATTAATATTGTTGTGGCTGTGATTGGGTAATTCCTCTCTCGTTCCCTGGTATACCCAGTAGCTTCGATCACTTCCTCCCCCCCAACTTTCTACTTTACTCCACGTCTCTTGGCTATTGGGCGATTTGGACTATTATACTCACTCTTTACCTTTTTTTACCTTCTTTACCTTCTTTACCTTCTTTACTTTTCTTCACCTTCTTCAATTCCTTGGATTATTGTCTATTTCTATCTGTTTAATTCCTAATCCAATCTTCGCCGCCCCTTGGTCCCTCGAATTCCAAGCCTGTCATGACCGAGAATGTCACCCGCCCATTGAACGGTATGGGTACAAACCCCGTTTCACGTCGTACAGTCGACTTTCATCCTGAAAGTACGGTCAAAGTCCTCCCTATTCACCCGAAAGGTGTGAATGGAAACTGTGTCCTGGACGATTCCGACAGCGCCTCCGTCTCCTCCGCCTCAGAAACACACGAAGCGATCGCCAGGGAACCCAAGCGGCCGACAATGACCCGCAAGGCCTCTTCGCCTATGGCGCCCACTTTTATGGTATCTGCGCCGGGTAAGGTTATCGTCTTTGGCGAGCATGCTGTGGTTCATGGCAAGGCTGCCATGGCTGCGGCCATCTCTCTTCGCTCCTACCTTCTCGTCACCACCCTCTCTAAATCACAGCGTACGATAACATTGAACTTCCGGGATTTGGGTCTTAGTCACACTTGGGATATTGACACCCTACCCTGGGACAAGTTCCACGAACCCTCGAAAAAGAAGTTTTACTACAGCCTCGTCACCGAACTCGACCCCGAACTTGTCGACGCAATCGAACCACACCTCCAGGGCGTCTCCAAGGGCCTTCCAGAGGAGCAGCGCAACATCCACATCCGCTCCGCATCCTCCTTCCTCTACCTCTTCCTCTCTCTAGGCTCCCCGCAAAGCCCAGGCGCTATCTACACCCTTCGATCTACCATCCCCACCGGAGCTGGCCTAGGTAGTAGTGCTAGTGTCTGCGTCTGCATTAGTTCTGCGCTACTTCTTCAAATCCGTACACTCGCCGGGCCCCACCCAGACCAGCCACCGGAGGAGGCAGAGACACAGATCGAGCGTATCAACCGCTGGGCATTCGTTGGAGAGCTGTGTATCCATGGTAATCCGAGCGGCGTGGATAACACAGTGGCCGCAGGCGGCAAGGCTGTGATTTTCCGGCGCGACGATTACTCGAAGCCTCCAACAGTCGTCTCGGTGCCCACTTTCCCCGAACTTCCCCTCCTACTTGTCAACACCCAACAAGCGCGTTCCACAAAGACAGAAGTCGATAAAGTCGCAGCTCTAAGAAATGCCCATCCCATCGTGACGGAGTCAATACTTAACGGCATCGATCAAGTGACATGCTCTGCACAACGTTTGATCGAGGACCCTAGTTTCGAGGGCATCTCTGAGGCTACCCTCGCCCACTTTGGAACCCTAATCCGTATCAACCACGGCTTCCTTGTCTCTCTAGGCGTCTCTCACCCCCGTCTCGAACGCATTCGTGAACTTGTCGATTACGCCGACATCGGTTGGACAAAGCTGACCGGCGCAGGCGGTGGCGGATGTGCGATTACCCTCCTCCGACCTAATGCGAAGGCCGAAATCAAGCAGGACCTCGAACAGAAGTTCGATGAGGAGGGTTTCGCTACGTACGAGGTTACCCTCGGCGGTGACGGTGTTGGTGTTCTCTACCCGGCCGTCCTGCGTAATGGCTCGGACGAAGAGGGCGGAGAGGAGATCGATCAACAGAAGTTCGAAAATGCCGAGGGCCCTGAAGGTATTGAGCGTCTTGTTGGTGTCGGGGTCGAGGAGAGGAGAGAGGGCTGGAAGTTCTGGAAGCGAGCTACCAATTAAGCCGCTTGTCTTGGCCTTGCAACGCAATGGTGATACAAATCCCGACTTCTCTCTTTTCCTCCTTCACCTTCTGCAGCCCAATTTGGGAAAGTCATTCAGGTCACGACTTTTGTTCTGTCTTGGTTTTGATTTGACCTTCTTTTTACCATTCATCTCCCATTCTCTGTACACATTATCCTTATCCACCATATGCATTATACACCCACTTCTTTTCCTTTTTCGTTTCATTCTCGGTATCAACCCTAATGGTCTTCTACCTTGTTGGGGTTTTGCCGTGGACTTCCCGAATGCATTTGCGTTCGTCTCCATACCTGTTCGGATTTTGGTTCTGATTCTGTTTGTTGCCCTTGCTCTCGCTTCTCGGTTTCTGCAACTTTCGTTCCGGGCTTTCTCTTTGCATGAATTATATTGACGACATGGCTGTGGAAGGACCGCTCCCCTAGATCGGTTCGGATTCTCAAATACATCAATCACATAATACTATCGCTCTACTCGGTAGAACTTCCTTCTTTTTCCCGCACATAGACAAGCAGAGATCCCACCCCGAGAGGATACATACCCACAGATGCAACCGCCCAATGAGAGGTGGTTCACTCCCACAGAGGGTGAGGGTAGTAGGGTGACTGGGAATAGCTTCATTTTGATGGAACCAACCTCTTAACCTTTATTTGGTGCATGCACTTTCGGGATGATTTATGAGTAGGCCAAAGTGGTAATCTAGGGGGGAAGAAAGCAAAAAAGCAAAAAGGAAATGAAAGCCCCAGGCGCGGATCGAACGCGCTACCTTGCGATGAATGCTGATATTGCAATCGCACGCTCTACCAAATGAGCTACTGGTGCTCTTGCTGAGAAAGAATTGACCAGGTTGGTTTCTTGTGGCAAACAGATTTACTCACAATGCGGTTGTGGAGATCATTGACTTGGATTGGTTGGACCATAGAAATTAGGGGACCTATAGTTAGTTAATTAAAGAATGTATAACTAGATGATGATCGAAAGATCTTGTTTACTTTTTTTTTTTTTAATTTACAAAGAAGTTCTTCGTCCGACTATTGCCAACACAACGCTCAATTCGTGCGTTTCCCTCCTACTATTGTCCATCGAGATTCCATTTCCAGTACATCCTACAGCAGACCTTTTCAGAGTGCACAGTTTGCTCCAGGTTGCCCGGCATGGGTGATCAGTATTTGACACTCCTTCATCCAGGCCTTTGAACTTTGATGAATTATCTGGTTTCCAAGCTGCCAATGCAACCCTAGAATGGCGCTAGATGATCAAATCAACGAGACTTACCAATGAGAGGGCCCTAGGAGCTTCAGAGATTTCAAGGTTGCTCATCGATTCTTACTATTCTCCCACAAGGCTTCGCTGGCCCTGCTGCAATGCCATAGGAATATTCTCTAAGCATTCAGCAGCAGCAGCAAAGAGCCCGAGAAAGACTCTGCTCGGCCGTAACACACGGCTCAAGTACTCAGGGTGGAATTGCACACCGACAAAAAACGGATGATCACGGATCTCAATAATCTCGATACGCGTACCGGTAGTGTCTTTGCCAACAACAGCAAGACCAGCCTTCTCAAGCCTCTCAACAATTTCCGGGTTAATTTCGTACTGGTTTCGATGCCGCTCCTCAATCTGGGAAATCGTGGGGTCATACAACGATCGCAGCTTCGACCACTCGGTACCCTCCTTGAAGATACATGAATGCTTGCCTAGACGCATGGCGTCAAGGCCATTCTCTTGATTGTGTTCCGGCATGTAAATGACCACGCGGTTCTTGGATTCTGGGTGGAGCTCTTGGCTTCCAGCATCCGGGATACACATGACATGGCGGGCATATTCAACCACTGCAAGCTGCATGCCAAGGCATATACCCAGAAATGGCTTTTTATTAACCCTTGCCCATGTGATTGCTTTGATTATCCCGTCGGTGGCGCGAGTACCAGATCCACCAGGCACAATAATACCCTTGACGCTACAGAGATCATGCCAGGCTTTGTGATACTTGACTGCGGAGTTCTGATAGGTCTCGTCCTCGAGATGCGCGGCGTCAATCAATATGATTTTGACTTTCTTGTGGCAGTACATGGCTGCGTGTTCGATGGACTTGGAAACACTGATGTAGGCATCTTTATTAGAGATGTATTTGCCCACAAGGGCGATTGGGACTGTGTCGGTGATAGTATCTTGACTTCGAACAAGATAGACCCAGTCATTCCACATGCGCTTGCCTTCTTCCATGCGTCGGGTTGGTGTTCGATCAAGTGGAAGTTCGAGATATTCGCAGAGGATGCCGAGTAGATTTTGTTTCTCGAGGAGAAGCGGTACGTGATATGTAGTTGATCCGTCGTGTACGGAAATGACCTGCTCCGGTTCCATTGAGCACATATTGGCGATTTTCTGGATGGTGCCTGGATCCAATGGCACCTCGCAACGGCAGGCGACCTTTTTTATGGATTAGCTCGGAACACATTATGTATATGAATATAAAGTGGTAGCATACTAGAAGTGGACTCAATCCAGCACTCCGAACATCAGAAATGGATCTTTGAGTCGGTTTTGTCTTTTGCTCACCGGAAGCTCCCGGCCTATCCTGATATTAGCTCACAGCGATATTTTCCTCGCTTGAAACAAGAAGAGCTCACGGTATGACAGGGACATAAGCTACGTGGATTTGAACGAGATTTTCCTTGCCGACCCTCTTTCGAAGCTGAGCAAGAGCGTAGACAAAGGGTGAACTCTCAATATCACCCACGGTACCACCGAGCTCAATAATACACACATCAGGCTCGGCTTGGGACTTGTCCACGGGTATCTTCGCCGTCCGTTGGATGTATTCCTGGATGGCGTTGGTAACGTGAGGCACCACTTGAACAGTTTTGCCTAAGTAATCACCGGCCCGTTCCTTAGAGATGATGTCTCGATAGATCTTCCCAGTTGTGATGTTATGGCAATGCTTCAGCGTGATTGAAAAGTAACGCTCGAAGTTTCCAAGGTCAAGATTTACCTCACCACCATCATCCGTAACATAGATCTCTCCGTGGCTAGATCAGTTAGGACGTGGGCCTGCAGAAGCTGTATCAAATCGGTGAGACTTACTGAAGTGGGCTCGTAGTCCCCGAATCGATATTGATGTAGGGGTCTATTTTGATAGTGGTGACGATAAACCCTTTGCTTTGGAGCAGTAGACCTGCGCTCGAAGCGACGATGCCCTTCCCTGCTCCAGAGATGACACCTAGAAATGTCAGTGTCTTATACCTTATACCTCACGCTAAACGTGAAATATGGAGACTGCCCCGCTTTTCTCCACGGGCTAACGACAGAACCACTTTCAAGGGTCTGGTAGATCACTGTTGAACTCACCTCCAGATACCACAATGTACTTCATCTTAGCACGCCGAGGGTCGAAGCTGGATAGGAATATTGACGGAAAGTAAGGTAAGATAGAGAGAGAAAGAAAGCTAATCCCGATTGGGAAACATTTTTATGTACAACATGTGGGGTGGCAGATCAGACACCGCCTTTCTTTTTTGGACAAAAGGTTTCTTCTACTCTCTTCTTTTCTTCTGGTCTCTTCTTTGGTAGCCTCGTGCACCATCAGCTGAATTTCGATATCAATATCCTTTTAGCCACAAATCACGGATATTCAAAGGGTTACCTTCAACTACGATGTGACTGGTTACAAACCAATATCCCGAGGTCCCGATCCTACCTCGGAAGTATCCGACGTCATGACTTCTCTCAATTCAACACACACCAATGCACAATGCATGGTGCAAGAATAAAGCGAATTAAGGTGCACAAGTAATTTCACAGCATGATCCGATGAACATGTTCAAAATATGATTGTCGTGATTGGGCATTGGGCATCCGCCTTCCTATATGTCGCTATGTCAGTCCTCTTAGACATGATGATTCACATGCGGTGCCCATTCAGGGTCCATGATGCCTCTGTGGAGAACACCTGTCAGGCCAGGTCCGAATGAACGAATCATACCTCATAGCCATGTAAATCACTCTGTCCAAAACAGGGGCATCGACTTTTCGAAAACCTTAGCGTTCTAAAGTATGGCTTTTTATCGACTCTTTTCGCTCCTTTGCAACTCTTTGCTATATTCTTCTCTATATGTTTTGAGTCGTCATGAAGCCTAAGTCTGTGTCAGGCACCGGTCTCGCGGCATCTATTGCTTTGGCGACATGTCTAGCAGGCGCGTTGGCTAAAGGGAATAGTTCGACTGTTCCGCTCAGGCTGACAGTCGCAAGGGAGGGTGGCAACAAGTCGAGTCCGCTCCTATATGGAGTTATGTTTGAGGTGAGTAAAATGCTAGCTCCATGCGCAAACTATGTCACTAAGCTCTAAAATTGTTAGGAAATGGACCACTCTGGTAAGGGATTTGCATTTGCTGTCCAGGTGATTACGAGCATGACTGACTATTTCAAGGCGATGGTGGAATTCACGGACAAATGCTACATAACAATGGATTTCAAGGAACTAGTCTGGGTCTGACTGCCTACGCTCCGGTGGGAGATGTGACAATCTTCCAGGATACCTCAAAACCCGTCAGCAAAGCAATTACGTCTTCGCTCAGTGTTGAAGTACCAGATGGGGTTAAAAACTATGTTGGCTTTGCCAATACCGGTTACAACGGTATTCCAGTCACCGGCGCCACATACAACTGTTCATTCTGGATGATGGGTAACTACTCGGGAACCATCAACCTGCAGCTTGTTGGGTCGCATGATGGTTCGATACATGCCGATCACAACTTGACTGTCAACAGTACGGATTCAAAATTCACGGAATTCAAAACCAGGTTCAACACTACTTTTACACCAAAAGGGGACAATGAGTGGCATTTGACATTTGATGGATCGAAAGTTGCTGGTAGCTCGTTGAACTTTGGCTTAATCCAGCTGTTTCCTCCTACTTTCAAAGGAAGAGAAAATGGGTTGCGAGATGACATTGCATTGTTTCTGGACGAGATCAATCCATCGTTTCTCCGTTTTCCGGGTGGGAACAACCTCGAAGGCTTGGAGGTTGAGTCTCGCTGGAAGTGGAACACTACTATTGGACCCGTGGTCGACCGCCCAGGAAGAGAAAGCGACTGGTTTTACCCCAATACAGATGCCCTCGGCCTGGACGAGTATCTGTGGTGGTGTGAAGACATGAACATGGCGCCACTCCTAGCTGTGTGGTCAGGCAAGTCCTATGGGGACATCCTCTCCGGGCCAGACCTTGAACCTTTCGTCGAAGATACCATGAATGAGATGGAATATCTCTTTGGCGACTCCTCGACACATTATGGCAAACTGCGAGCCCGCAACGGTCGGAAAGATCCATGGAAGGTTGATCTTATTGAAATTGGAAACGAAGATGACCTGACCCGTGGCTGTGACAGCTATCCGGATCGTTTCAATCAAATCTACAAGGCCATCCATGACAAATACCCACACATCACATTTGTTGCTTCCCATGGGAACTATTCATGCCTGCCATCTCCCCTTCCCAAAAATGTCATCATCGATTTGCATCTGTATCGCGCACCAGACGACTTTGTCAAATTGTTCGATCAGTTTGATAACCAGCCGCGGAACCAATCAGTGATGATTGGGGAGTTCGGATGTCGCAATACTACAGAAGAGACAGGAATATACTGGCCTTACATGCAGGGAAGCTGCAGTGAGGCTGTATACATGATCGGAATGGAGCGCAACAGTGATATTGTCAAGATGGTGGCTTATGCACCCTTGATGCAGCACTTTGATTTCGTCACTTGGTCGGTAAGAACATCTATCCAAAAGACGTTAAGAGAAATACTGGGAATATAGCTGACCCCACCGTTTTTTTTTATTTTACTCATAGCCCACTCTGTACGGTTTCAATTCGTCTCCTGACTCTATCACACCTACGGTTTCATATTTTGTGCAAAAGATGTTCGCATCCAACAAGGGGGACACCATTCTTCCAGTCCACTCATCGGCGGGATTCGGACCTGTTTACTGGGTGGCCTCGAAGACAGGTTCACAATACTACTTGAAGCTGGCAAATTATGGTCACGAGCACGAGAATGTTAAGGTGAGTATACCAGGAACAAAAACCGGTAGACTGGAGATGCTTGCTGGACCCAAGTACCACGGCGGCACGCCTTCCAACGCGCAAATCCAAACTGTCACCACCAGTGTCTTCAATGGGCAAGGGAATTATACAATAAGCATGGATCCTTGGGCTGTCGCTGTTCTGGCAGTCTCATGAATGAGATGATCGTACATTCCAACATTTGAATTTTGTTTCATTGATCGAAGAATGCCAACATATGTCCCATAGACCTCAAGATCAAATTTCTGCATCTTACTGATTAATATCCTATAATATATCCTATAAATTTAGTATATAGACTGATAGGTTTGGAGAATAGGGCCTCCCATGCTGTCTGCTCGTATCCGGGATGTTCGTCAAGTTGGAAGGCCTGCGCATTATTCGCCAGGTTGACCTCTTCGCTCAGTTAGTCCTTAGTACAATAGTATACCCCCTTAGTCAATATTGCTAAGCAACATACCCGCCAGGTAGTCGCTCGTGATATCTCATATGCAGGATCGCCTTTTGTACATTAGTACTGTTGGTTGTTGGTTTAATCTAGGCGTTCTGCATACCATGATAGCCAGAGCAATTGGCAACTCTGACTCGGCTATTATCACTTGGATTGGCAGACATTAAGTTGTTGATTTTAGATTAAATCCTTGAAATTGACTCCTACTAATATATCCTGGTTCTTCCAATTGAACCTCCTAGGCAAAAGCAAAACCCACCGTCGGGAGTCATAAACTCCGTGGGCCGCGGAACTACGACGGTAATCACTTCCCCCACTGATTGAGCCAATTAAATGAGAGTGATGGACAATCATTCAAACCAAATTCAGGGCTGTTGGTGATTGAGGCTGACTTTTGTCGACATTATCCCCGTGGAATTTTTTGCTTATTCCCCCGTGGCGTATTCCAAAGCGCTGGCTGCGGGTTGATCACATCACTTCGTACCCAATCAGGGAAAAGATCTCAATTTATGGACCAGTAGGATCTTCTCGCAATTGTTGGTAAGATTTGGATAATGTCTATGTTGTAGAAGATAATACGAGTTGGTGTGTTGTTACTCCCGAGGCTTAAAATTTGTCGTACTCTTGCAAGTATAAATGGAAGGGGGGGGGGGGACCATCGGCGTCGGTGTATTTTCGTGAACCATGAAAATTCAAGATTCACTTCACAGTCGCAATTGTTACTTTCTTTGTCCCCTTTGTTTGTCTTCGAGCCAAAATGCATGAGACTATCCCCGGAAACGAGGTCTACGGACCGGGAACCTATATCGACAAGATCGTCCTCCCTGTACCGGAAGATTCCCGCCGAATCTTTGAACTACTGGCGTCACAAACACCAGGTTTCACAAAAGACACTGCACTATGGGATACGGTTAGCTTCGAAGGCCGGCTGGACCCTATGGTCCCCGGTCCGATGAAGTCCCCCGTCGTGGCAGCGGCTCTGCATGCTATGTGCGGGTTAGTTGGAAACGAACTCCTTGAGCTACGTGATGGAAAGCCAGCGAAAGAAGCTAGCGTGACTGTAAACACAGATCATGCTGGAATCTGGCTTGCGTCGACGTTTACCGCATTTGTCAATGGAAAAGATGTCTCGACTCTTGCACGGGCCGGCGAACTTCCCAACATCTTCGACAGGGACTTTGAGAAGGGGTTCGGGGTCGGTCCGTTGGCTGGTCGAGCCACTGCACTGTATCCCACCAAGGACTCCGGGGTGTGGTATCAACTCCATGGGTCGCTGGATGCAAGCAAGACACTCTGCTCGATGGGGATCAATATGGATGTGCCATTGAAGTCGTTTCAGGAGGGATATGACTATATTCGGGAACATGTGCAGAAATGGAGCCCCGATGAACTTGAGATGCACAATGTGAGACATGGATTATGTGGGAGCATCTGCTACTCGCCCGAAGGCTGGAGGAAGACTGAAATGGGGAAGCGGCTCGCGGAACACCCTCTCGTGAACTACACGCGTGAGTCGTATGCGAAATCGACGCCGCCGGTTCCCTTACCTCAGCTCCCTGATCGTCGGCCTCTGGCTGGGATCAAGGTCGTGGAGATGGTGCGGATTATCGCCGGTCCTACTGTTGGGGTGACCCTTGCATCGTTTGGTGCGGATGTCATCCGAGTCAACTGTAGTAGACTGGCGGATTTGAATGTGAGTGAAATGGACTTCCCTTTTATCTCAAAACAAAAATGCTGATCATGACCGCCCAACAGGTCCTCCAATTAACTCTCAACGCCGGAAAACGCACCATCGATCTCGATATTGGAAAGGAGGAGGACATGGCCCGGCTCAAGGAGTTGGTGGGCAACGCAGACGTGTTTGTCCAAGGCTTCCGGTACGGGTCACTAGACCGGAAGGGACTCGGTCTGCAAAACATGCTGGATGTGGCAGCCAAAAGAAACAAGGGCATTGTCTACGTCGATGAAAACTGCTACGGTCCATCCGGACCATTTGCCGAAAGGCCGGGTTGGCAGCAGATCGGGGATGCCGCATCGGGTGCTTCATACGTGATGGGTCAGTCGTTGGGATTCGATGAAGGAACTAGTGTTCTTCCACCGCTGCCAATCTCTGATATGACTACTGGCGTTATCGGTGCTTTGGCGACAATGTTGGCTATCCGCGATAGGACCCAGAAAGGTGGCTCGTATCACGTTGTAAGCTCGCTTGTGGCGGCGGACGTCATTCTGATGGACCCTGAAGTTGGCCTCTACCCCGTTGAAGTGGTAGAAAAAACTCTCGATACGTTCAAATTCGCACGCTCGTCTCCGGATCAGTTCGTCTCGGAGATTATGATCCAGG
The DNA here is from genome assembly GCA_030142185.1 of Penicillium thymicola. Lineage (NCBI taxonomy): Eukaryota > Fungi > Ascomycota > Eurotiomycetes > Eurotiales > Aspergillaceae > Penicillium > Penicillium thymicola. The sequence goes on from LACB01000130.1 coordinate 25,770, forward strand.
TTATTGATGGATGGAAACGGGTTTTCCCGGAATATGTTGCACAAGACTCTCCATTCATGATGAGCTTTGAAGATAGTCCATGGGGGCGGATGGATATGTTGAGGCCCGTGGCCAGACTAGATGACAAGGACGCAAGTCCTATTTGGAAGAATGCTCCTGTTCCGAATTGCCATCATGGTCAGAATATCACTTGGCATGATCATTTCGCAGGGAGACTTTCTGGATTGTCATATTAGTACATATGATATAACTTCATGATAATTATATTCAAATTCACAACTCTCCAGTGCTTTCATCTAAATCATATGCACCAAAATCGCAAGCCGGAGGAACACCTGCTAGCATATCTTGCCAGTTCCAGGAAAGAGGAGCGGGTGGCCCTGTAGTATAGAAAGCTTGATCTGTAGATATCAAGTTTGAAGACTGGATGTTGTCGGCATCATTTTCAGTCGCCTCGGAAGGATTGAAAAAGGCCGGGAAAGAGTTCGGGGCCACGTACTCATTCTGTGTCCACATTTGCCCCTGCGGACGAATGGCAACTGGCTGATTATCAATCGTGGGTTCTAGCTCGGGATTTCTGGCCCGATGAAACTGTTTCCTGGCTGCATTTTCGAAGTCAGTGCACAATGCCAATACATAGTCTAAATATGTATCTTGCTCTTGGGATGCGACTCTTGATATAAAACTGACAACACCATGAATCATAACAATATCCGATTCAGTGTCAGGACGCGAAGGATCAGTGAGGATCTGGGAGACCAATGCAACCAAAGCTGCTCCTGGGAAGTAAACAATGCTCCTGCGTGATACATTAGAGACTAGCAAAAGCTCGAGACATCAGATTGGCTTACCATTCAAAGCATTGGCCGTAGTGTCCCCGGACTTGACTGATCAGTTCGATCGCCGCTCTTGCTGCTTCTGTTGATTGTTGGACTGATCTCTCTTGGTCATTCGACAGACCCGGGGGGCTGAGCCGCTCACTCTGTGGGCCGGTCGGCCAGCGCCGAGGAAGTAGACAGACTCGGTGAATATTGATGTAGCAACAATGGTATGCGAAGTGAAGTCTGAGGATGTGCGGTAGGAAGAGATGGTGGTCGGTCGAAAAGTTTCTTCGGGGCCGGAGGATTGGTGGGATACTTCGGTTCCATGCTTCGAGATCGTTGAAGCAACCCCTCACATCTTTCATCAACTGTTCTTGAGTCTTACTGAATGCATCGGTGCTATAGAGCTCATCGCAAACTTTCCGTTGGATCACAGCAAATCGGGCAAGTGCTGAGAAGAAATTGACCGTGGAATTCCCGATCTCCATTACACCTAAGCCATCAGGTGGGTTCTCATGAGGCAGCAAAGTACTGTAATCGCGAGTATCTTGGGCAGCAGGGCGGCCGGTCCTCTGGCAGATGTCGGCGTCCAAAATAAACGCTATCCAGAAGACTCTTTTCCGTTCTTCGATCTGGGACACCGGAAGACCAAAGGAGTTGGACTTGTGTAACCCAATAGATTGTGACAGACGTACAGCTGCAGCGGCAAACATGAACAGAGGTTGTGGGTTTGGCGTGCCTTGAAAGAAGATTGCCAGCCCAAGAAGCGCTTGAACAGCGAGGAGATCGCAGGTTCGCATGAACAACTCTGTGACCACGTTCATTGCGTTTTTGACATGACCTAAGCATTTTTGCCAGTCGTCGCTGCTGGCACCGGAATCCTCTGCCCTTTGCATGTATGCAAAGGCAAGGACAATATTGAATGCAGCCCACCATGAGGGACTTTCGTTAGGATTCCATGAGAAGTGTCTGCTGACCATTCCCATAAAACTTTCGGGCCCGAAGAGCGGTAGGGCCTTGTTGAACGTGTCAAAATATTCATGGACAAGATCTAAAATGACCGCCTTGGATGGTAATGGTTGCGAGCATCTGCTTTGGAAATCATCTTGAAGAGTTCGAGGATACCAGTCGGCTAGCCTCCATCGACTGCTGTTTCTCTGAACGACATGGCGCCATACATTATTACCCGTCTTGCTTTCAAGCCAGCCCACACCCTCAGGGGAAACAATCGAAAAATGAGAGGATGCACCTGGGAGTAGTCGGTAGAATAAGCAGTCATTCGTGTGACCATTGAGGAACGATAGTCGGTGAGCCAATACTCACCAAAAAAGCGCATTGCGCCTTTCGGAGTTTTAATGGTATATGACCCTCCGTCGCCATGGTCTCGATCGGCCTGGGTCTCGAAAGTATGTTTGAGCGGTGCCATTTCTCGGAGATAGCAACTCTAAATCAGATGCTTCTGAGGGTTGGACATGCTCTGGGCCTGTGTCTTCGTCACTCGGCAGTCGCCGTCTCTTGGACGCATGTGCTTCATTCAATTCGTCTTGTAAAGACTGAATGCGCTGCTCTAGCTCATGAACATTTTCCCCGCTGTAAGTGAGTGAGTGAATATGTGTTAATTTAAAAGACCCAACAAGCAAAGTAGATCATACGGGTTGTGTTTTTTCCTGCGTCGCACGGTGTCTTCGTATTTGCAGGGTAAGCCGAATGTTCTGCAGGGGACACAGACCGGCCGAGTCCCATCACATTTAACCTTCTTCCGTCTGCATATACTGCATGCCTTTGTAGCGAATGCAGGTCAGCTTCCAATCACAGTTGTTCCCTCAATGTATGGGGGGCCATGGGGGCCATGGGGGCCATCTGGGGGCAAGCCTATACCTTGGCAAGGCGTACACCATTGCTGGTGTTCCCATCCATGATACAAATTGATTGTATAGTAACACCAAAACTGTTCTCAGAATTGCAATCCCCGCGCGCCTCCAACCATCATGATTAACATTTGTAGGCCGAGGCAATATGAGGGGCTAAGATTCAGGCGTTTTAAGGTGTTGAGGCGTTAAGGCATCAATAATGAGTCATCACCAATGCCTCAGGCCATATTGTATAACTAGTTTTACTAAATCCTAGGTAGCTCCATTAGGATCGTCTGGGCCTTCACTTGGACTTGTCACCAAAAACGGGAGACTCGGCTCCGAATCACAGGCTGTGATTCTAGTAGATTGTTTAAAAGTTCTAATCATGTTTACTCACCGCGGGATATCCATCGGGGAGGATTAACGGCCTGCCGAAGAAGAGGCCTAGAACGGTCACCTTGGCATTCTGGAAGACTTACACTTTTGAACTTTCTAAATCGGTCTGCATGTGAGTTGTGAATCTAGACTGCGTTCTATATCAACCTTATTGGGATCCTATCTGTAGATTCTGAACGGGAATTCTAGATGGACATCAGTGGTATAGTAAGTAGGTAAACCAGAGAAATAGAGCAGAAGTCATGATCTCACCCTGTTAGATTAGACCAAAATAGTAATAAATAGTATGATATGAATCATTTGAATCATTTGATTCAAATTGGGCTATCCTGTACACCTTGTACACCCCTAACATAGGTTCCTTCAAATGTACTTTGATCTTTGTGTATCAATTATGATTCGAGCTCGCGATATATTTCCATTATTCGAACCTCATCACTGAATTCGTAGGACCAGATATCCTAAAAAGGAACGATTTATTCCAAGTCATAGCAATGCAACGGGACGTTACTCTGTATAACAACCCAATCTAGCCACAGCAAATAGCCGCGAACCATAATCAAGCCTAAATGCATAGCTGATAGAATTATTGCTCACTGACCGCCACGACTATTGAAATATTGTCGCACGATTCAGCTGTGTCTTGGGTATCTGTTTGAACCACCTTTGCTCTGCCTTCGGTAAATGGCTGTGGTTCTGGCCATTGTCACACTATTGTTTGCATCACAGACTGGACCTCCAAGACCAAGGTTACTCTCTCTTTATGAATTATATTCAAAGGCAATGTAACCGTAAAACAGGAGGTACTTCTATCGGCCAAGCTGAGACATGTATCGATCAATGAAAAAAGAAAATGAAGCCACGGCGAAGGCAAGCTTGTTGGATCTATTGGCTGACTTCGAGCTTGTCACGATGTTGCCATTAATATTGTTTCAAACGCCTCATTTCCAAGGAGCAAATATGGCTGCAACAACAAATCATTAATGCAACCTGTAGCTGGATTATCTGTTCTTACCCGGTTGTTTTGCAGGTACGGTGCTTCCCAAGTCGTATGAACTTGTCCGACAAGTCAAAAGATCACTCCAGACATTCGAACTTCAGCACTTAGGGGTTCAGTAACTCCCACATATAAAAGCAACAAACTATCCTTCAAGCATTCTTCTTCCCCTCAGCCAAACTCCTCAGCTTCATTGCCAGTCTCCAGCCATATCAACAACAAAAGCCCACAATGGTTGCCATCGGTATCCAATCTCTCCTCTCTATTCTGGGAATTGCTTCCCTTGGCACATCTGCCGCTGTCAACACCAATACCATCCAAGGCTGGCAGCTGACCCAATACTGTGAGTTGAGCTAAAGTAAAGCTCCACCATCTCAAGCTAGGCTGATGCAGAATCAGGTAACGAGTTCTATACTGTCAGTAATGGAGACACCTGCTGGGACATTATCGCGCGAAACCAGAACAGGTTCACCATGAGCCAGCTTCTGTGCTGGAACAACGACATCAACCCTTGGTGCTCGAATCTGATTCCGGGCCGACAGGTCTGCGTTGGAGTCGAGCATCCTGGGCCCGTCTGCTAGATAATGAAGTTCATGGCTGGATTTCTGGCATTATAATTCGAAAAAGCAAGTGCCCGACATCGCCGAGACCTTTAATCTGGTTGTTTAATGGAAGTAATGAGAGAGTAATTTTTGAGCTGTTATTACAGATGGTCATTCATTAAATCAAAATTTGAGAAGCTTGTTGGTATTGATGAACTTATGCACTGTTTCTGTTCCAGGCATTGTGTAGGAATTGTCTCATCGTAACTGGCTTCACCTCCGGGAACCGGGTATTGAGACGATCACCCGGCAATTGAAAGACATTGTTGACTGTGAGTCTGCTCACCAACGCAGTGGCCTCTTTAAGTTCATCCGTTGAGTATTCTATTCCCTCTGGCTGCGGAGGGACGGTGACATGACCAGTCTTGATTTGCTCCAGACTATCGTATGTCACCTTGAATTTCTTGCCTGTTTCGGAAATTATTATTGGGTTATTGGTGTTATCTAAAATAAGGACGTGCGATATGCTTACCGGTGAATTCTTCTGCCATGCCGAGAACCTGGTTGTAGGTAACTTCATCTCCAACGATTACAGTGAATTCAGGCCATTCATCAAGGTCCAGTGCTTTGACTAGGTAAGTAGCCATGTCGTACGTATATGTCATACAGATCACGTTGTTCCCGTCACCTGGGATAGCAGCCGTGCCGCTGAATATATCAATACCAAAGGTGAAGGGCTGCAGGTGGGTTTGGACATGGGGCATTCCCCAATAGTCCATAAAGAAACCAGGGATTACCCTGGTATATTGTAAGCCACTAGCCTTGAGGCGATCTGCCGCATCAAGCCAATATTGGATGCTAGGGTCAATCGGGAGTAACCTTAGAAGGTTAGATATCAGCAAGGAATGGCATACAGCTGAAGCTGGCTGGCCTACTCGGTGGTTTGGATGAATGAGTATTCACTGGGGATGAATCTTTTCGTCGATGCTGACTTCTCTGCAGCTTCAATCAAGTTCAACTGAGACTGACTTGTCTCATCAGAAACAAGACCAATGGCGGATATGACGGTGTGGATGTTGTGTCGCTCAAGCACACGTGCCATTGAGGGAATATCCTCGTAGTTGATCTGCACATTTTGAATATTCTGTGAAGGAAGGTCCTGTTTTACCTGAGAAGAAGGTCAGTTACTTTCTTTCTCGAGTGGAAAATGTCTCTACCTAACATACACTGCGAGATAAAACGACAACGCCAAACTTAGAGTCGAGCAATTTTTCAACGATAGTTTTGCCCACTCCACCAGCTCCACCAGCCACAGCAATGACCGTCATGATTGAGAAGTCTTTGATAATCGAAATAGTCGAAATAGTCGAAATAGTTGAGGTTGCCACGGAGGAGGTCCCCGCGATAACCCCACTACAACAGATTTTCATGCATTTACTACTTCTACATCTACTGTAGGGTCCACAACGTATAATTAACTGCTTATGTGTTTCGAATCCCTAATCTACATATTGCCCTTCTCCAATCAAATCTCTCTAGAAAGCACACATCGGGGATTCGGGATCCAGACATCGGCGACTTCAGGACTTCCCCCGGGGCCCCCGCGGGTCACGGTTATGACTAATATCGGAGGGAAAAGAATATATAAAAGCCAAATCTTCGGACGCTTCCTCTTCAGCGATCTTCCCTCTAAAACCAATATACAAATCTTTATCTCATAATGTGCATGAAGGCTGCCTGCTCGACCTGCAGTGAGTGTTCACCTATCTTTTTCTTCAAAACAGCAGCTAATTATTACAGACAAGGTCACCTGGTGGGGCTGTGGAAGCCATATCCCTTCGGTGATGGACTCAATTCCCGAAGGCGATTGGTGTGCCTGCACACCTCAAGTTGAGAAGGATGGGAAGAAGTACCCTCCCAAAGCGGCCAAGGCCGGTTGACTACAAGGCTGTGTGATTTGTTAGTTTGAGGAAGTGAGTGTCGCATGTTTTTTGAGAGAATGAGCGTTGTAGGGGACTTGTTATCAGAAAAGCTTGGTGGATCAGTCAATTGGAGCAGAAATATAATAACAGTATGACGAGAGACAAAAACAAAAACAAAATTCAACCATGTTTAATATGTATAAAATCCAAGGGATTGAGAACCACACAGCATCCAGCCATCAAGAGAGCAAGTAATAAGCAAACAGTCGAGTCGATTGTAGATACCTAAACACTTGACACTAAGGGCGCGCTCCCTTTCCACTCTTTTTTCTACCTTTCTTCGCTGGTGTATTTGAAGGCACCTTCGCTGGTAGTGGAATTGAGGGTGGCTGCACTGGTGCCGGTCTCATGACCTTATGCTGTTCTAATAGGAAACGGGGCGGTTCTCCACCTCCCGGAGCTGCAGTAGTGGTAGACACAAATTCCCCGTTCGTGCTGAGATACTTCTCAATGTTCTTCAAATGCTCCAAGCGTCGAACAATGTCCCAGCTGAGTCCGGCCGGTTCAGAATGGACCATTTCATCGCGACCAGCCCTTCTTCTCTCGTACTGTGACAGTCTGAACTTGAAAAAGTTGGGCAAGATTCCATCACTGATCTTCTCTATACATCTCCATGACTAGGGTTGTCGTTACAGTCTGGTATAGTGTAACCTATTCGAGCTTCACGCTCGCCAACTTCAGAGTCGTGGAAGACTCGCGCACTCTCTTCGGCCTCTGGTGCTTTGATATTACCTCTAGGAGGGATAATATCAACGGTCCGTGCGATGGCTCAAGCAAAGTAGAATAGTTCAAGCTCGTTAAGAGGCTTACAGGCACCGAGCCAATGGTGACGAGTGTGGAATTCTGGGGTTTTCATTGCTTACAACAGAGTGTATCACTTCTTTGTCCCCACCCAAAGCATCATTTGAAATGTTATTGTGCGAAGGAACCAGTGGCAAGAAGCTGGAAACTGGGTTTCATGTCAGTTAGAAGCTCACTTGTACGTTCGAAGGTACGACAAATTAGAAGGCTGGTCAAAGACCGACTTGACTGCTATCATGCTATCACGCATGTAGCAGATACTTTCCTACAGCATACAAAACTTTACATATACCTCGCACACCAGAACCAAAAACTAATCCATAAGCCGTCAATTTCTAACCAGTATGCACCTTTATTCTTTCTCGATCATTTCCATACGTGAATATCATGTAGATCAATCACAAAAAAAGCGCAGAAACGGGGCAATTTTTCCGACCTAAAAAACAAGGAACGGTCGTACTAACACGAAGGGGATGACAGGAGTAAAAAAGAAACCGTGAAGAAAGGGGAAAAATAAAAGAGAAAGAACATGCCATTACATCAGAATCTAAGCCTTGATCGCTGCACCCAATGCACCACCACCGAACTGCTGGCCACCAGGTCGGCGATCACCTTGGGGAATGCGGGCACCGCCACGACCACCGCCACGACCGCGACCACCGCGTCCGCCACGGGCACCGGGACCGTGTTCGCGCTGGAAGGCGTTAGCCATACCCTGAGTGCGCTGCTCGAGGGTCTTCTCGTTGGACTCGAGAAGGTTGGTAGACTTGTCGGCCAGGGTGACAATCTGGGACTGGAGACGGGAGAGCTCGACGCCCTTGCGGAAGATGATGGCGTCGTTGACCTGGTCGAGAGCGGCGGCGAGCTCTTCGTGCGAGATCATGCGGGAGATGATGGAGACAATCTTCTTGGGCTCGAGTTCGAACATGGTGGCCAGAGAAGAGATGGAGAGGCTGTCATAGTAGGGGGCGTAGGTGAAGAGGTAGGTGCGCAGACCCTCCTCTTGGGTCTGGCGAGACAGCATGGCCTTGATCAACTCGGGCTGGGGCATGAGGTCCCAGATCTTGATCGCGGCGAATGTAGAGGCGGAGAGCTTCCAGTCACCAGCGGCAAGAGCCTTGGCTCCAGCAATAACACCGTCGCGGGTGTTCTCGGGGGGTCCGGTGAAGACCTGGCGCTCATTGTAGTCCAACATGCGGCGGAAGGTCTTGGAGATCATGCGGCGGCGCAGCTCGGGGGTGGAGGAGGTCTGGGCCATCAGAGGCACCTCAAGCAAAGCACTGCTGGTGAGGTAAACGCATTCAAGCAACTCGAGGTTGATGTGCATGTGGAAGGGCAACTGGCGCTGGCGTTCCAGACGCTCCTGCTCAGGCGAGACAGTGGAGTAACGCTGCATGATGATACCCTGGGCAAGAAGTTCCTTTTGGCGGCCGCTGCCGCAGATCTCACCAAGGGTGTTCTGGGCCTCGTAGATGAGGCCAGCACGGAAGGCACAGAGACCGATCTGAACAAGGGTGCGGTTGAAGAGGATCTGGGTGCTGACGTCGAAAGTGGCGATGTTTTCAGTCAGATGAGACATGAGCATCAAGTCACGGGACTTGTAGTATTGGTCGTGCAGAGCAAGGAAGTAAATTTGGCAGAGCATGGCGCGAGCGCGGGGAATGCCATCGCTGTGTTCGAACAGGTAGTTGCAGATAGAGGCCACGAGGCTCTGGATATCCCCAGACTTATAGGTAGCTGTAACTGCTGACTCGATATTTGTGGGGACTGCCTTGTCCTTGGCCTGCTCGACAATGGCAATGACATTAGCGGGCTTGAAGTAAATGTGCTCCAACCGTCTGATAACCAGTCTGTTCATGCTGTCCTGGCCATTCTTATCGGCACCCTTGAGACTCTCAACGTAAAGCTGCGAGCGAACAAGGGAGGAGTAAAGTGCCTGCTCATCTGTCAGGCGCTCAATGTACTCTGAGGTGTGGGGGTCAATCTCGCGGAGACCCTTTGTGAGGCTGTCGTCGAGGTGCTCCACCAGGGATACGACGGATCCGGGAATGAAGAAGATCTCGCCCTCAGCAACAGTAGGTTGCTTATCGTCGTCCTCCCACTCGTCGGCGACTTCGCTGACAAGGAATTGGCGGTTCTCTTCCAACACAGAAAGGAGAGCAGAGTATTCCTCGTTCGCGGCCTGCCATTGCTCACTTGACATGTAGGTGGCGGTGGATGTGGCAGTAAGATCGAAGCGGGTGGAGATCAGGGTCATGTAGGTGCGGATGCGTTGGTAAGGAGTAGTGGCAACCTCGAGTAGCTTCTGCATGGTGCGGATCTGGTCGGCACGATCGGTGTTCTTCTTTCCGCGGGACTCAACAATGACACGGAGGTGCTTGAGGATGCTCTCGGGGGTGTACTGGAGGGTCTTGCCACCACGTCCGACAGTAGCGAACCCATCATCCTCACCAGTAGCAACAGCGGCGGCAGCGAAGTTCTCGATCTTCTCGACCTTGGTGGGCTTGGGGGCAGGGGCAGGGGCGGGGGCAGCCTCAACCTGATCCGCCATGAAGGCATCCTTATCGGCGCGGTATTTCTCGACCAGGGTGGCGTATTCCTTGTTGTTCTTCTTGATCTTCTGCTTGACTGCGTTGAAGCCCTTGCTGTTGCTAGCGTTCATCTTCTTGTTCGAGGCCTTCTGCTTGGAAGCGGTTTCGTTGGTGAAGTCTTCGAGTTCCGCAACGGCCTGGATGTAGACCTTGGGGGTGGGACCGGTAACCTTCAGCATCTGGCGGTTCAGGTTGTCGAACTCTGTGTAGGAATCATGTTAGTTCATGCCGTTCCTTGGGCCTTCCAATTTTGCTGGCTCTGGTCCTTCCGGGAAGTGTGCGGACTCACCAGTGGCGATAACAGCCCAGTCGTTGATCTTCTCGGCATTATCAATCAGGCGGATGGTGCTCTCGAGGCCCTCGAGACGCTTGTCCTTGGCGGACTTCACGACTGTAACCTTCTCCTCCTCCTCACTCTCCTCGCTTTCGGTGTCATCGTGCAAGAACTTGGAGGCACCGGTGCGGCCCTCCTCGCCCTCCTCGTCGCTGTCGGTGCTGGAGCCGGAGTCGGAGTCATCAACGTCAGAATCTTTCTCGCTGCCGGAGCCGGACTGGTAGACCTCCTCCTCCTCATCAGACGAGCTGTCGCTGTCGCTGCCGCTGCCGTAGAAGAAACGCGACGCCATGGTTGCGGATTGCGGTTTCGTTAAAAGGAAATGGCGATCCTTAAAGCTGAAAAATCAGGTCGTCGGCGATACAAAGTTGAAGTTCCCGCAGTTGAGAGCCACACACGAAATTTAAGCGAGGGGCTGACTAAACCCGATTAGGAATAGCGCCTAACAAAGAAATAGTTGATGGTCTTTTTTTTTATACTTCTCTTATTGCTTTGACTTAGCCCTCGGTTGATTTGATGGCTTTGACTATTTGCTGATTTTTGAATTTACTGCGGAGATATTTGGAAAAAGAAGATTGACTAACTCAAGCTGCTGGGGAATCGGGAAATTTCCTCTCATCGACTTTATACTGGGAACGAAGGCCTGACCGATCAAGCACAGGCAGGCACAGAAGAAATGAAACCTTGGAAGCTGCACTCATCAACTCATCACTATTGTTCTATTTATCATTCGACTATTAACTCTACTAGTTACTGCATGCAGAAAACAGAACGAGGAGCCCCCCTGAAAGAAATAACATGCCATGATATACGACCGAAAAACTTACCTCAACGAAAAGAAAGAAAACAGATTGATCAACATCCCCCGGGATGATCACGAATTAATTGAAGCAGTTACGAGGAGATATATATAAAAAAGAAATGGATGAGATCGTTCTTTCATGCTCCATCCAGGCTATGCTGAGAGAGAAAATTCACGAAAAAAAAAAAGTCAGACAGATATACCGAAGCACTGCCTACAGAAATTGCAGAAACATAATTGGGATCGTAACACAGCAAGAAACGTAATGAAACGCGATGAAATAGTGATGATGATGCGGGGAGTGATATCTCGCGGCGAAGGATGTGGCCACTGATGGGCACAACTCACGGTGAGTAAGCGTGCGGATCGATCTAGCGCTAGGTAGCAATGCAGATCGTATATCAGCGGTCCGAGACCATTGTCAACCACGTTGACCCACTGAAGGGCTCTTTTTGTCGTGACTCATACCTACAAGAGCCGGCCATATAAGAACAGGTTGGCTGGCAAGGAATGGGTCAGCAGAGCAAGGCTTACAAAACACAGTGCCTTGGGGGTCATCTGACACCCGTGGACAAAAGTATATCAGTGTGCCTGCTCCCGAGTCGTAGGGAACCATGGGCACAGGAAATCTCCTGTTGCCCCGATGTCCTAGTGCCACTGGTTCTGGCCCATATATCCTTCGCTGAGCACACCGTCTTCGAGAGTGCGAATGAAATCCCGGTTGCGTTGGTTACCATTTCCATTACCCGCTCGGCTCCCACGACGCCGTTGACTGGCGTTAGCATCGACATACCCGTCAGGAGGAGGTGGATAGTACGCAGGGCTGGGCTGCAATCGAATCGGTGCGTTCGGATCCAGGTGGCTAGCAACTCGTTGGATGGTAGTCGGGATTCCTCCGTTGGGATCCATGGTAGATGCTCGTTGACGGCCTGCTCGCGTAGTCGCCTGTGCGTAGAGACTTTGAGGGGGTACCTGGTTGCCTGGCATCATTCCCATCTGGTGACCGTAGCCAGGTGGCTGCTGGGTAGGGTATGGAGGGGGCGGTGCACCTTGTTGGTACATGCCATTGTACATGGGTGGGGCTTGAGGCGGGGGCTGAGATGGAGTATGGAATTGGTTCATCTGCACGGCATAGGCATTTTGCGCATGCGCCGCCTGAGCTGCTCTTTGTTTGCTAGCGGCTTCGGCCTGCTGTTGTTGTTGAACCCCCGGAGCCGGCTTATTGGCTGTCGAATACTTAAGATTCATTGGTGGCATGAATGGCCCCGTGAACTTCTGCTGGGTGATAAACGGGTGCAGCTTAGCTTGTTGAGGTGACCATCTCTCGAGAGGATTGATTGACAGGAGTCCCCGCACAAAGTCGATGAAAGCAACCCGATTGTTCAGTTCTGCAATGGTTAGTGAAGTCTCAGGGTGGATATAGAAAATAAAACCTACCTCGATCAATCTCTGCTTGTTTCATGTTCTTCCGAGGCATTGGGTAACTTCGGATAATCTCCTCCAGTGATGAGGCCGAGAAATACTTCTTGCTCGGTTGTTCCTTCGTGTTATGTTCTCGGGAATACTGCTCCAGGCTCTTGAGGCGGTACGTCTTTCTTCCAAACTCGTCCTGTGTCTTTTCGAAAAACTCTCCTGACTGCTTGCCCATCTCCAACATCCATGTTGGCGGAATACCTAGCATCTCGACGATCCGACAAACTTGGTTGTACTCCGAAGAGCCGGGGAATAGAGGTAGGCCCAGGAAGAGCTCCACCACGATACACCCAAGAGACCACATGTCAATGGCAGATGAGTACCTAAGAACGCAAATTAACAAGGAACAAAACATATAAGACTGAAGTACGTACGGCAAACCCAATAGAACTTCTGGAGATCGGTAAAATCGCGATTGAATGTAGGTGTAGACAGTCTGGCGTTCATCGCATGCAGAGCCGAAGTCGATGACCTTGATAATTGGACTCTCGAGGCTGTGAATAGTTAGCTACTAACTCTGAAAGCTGACCGGCGATACTGACTTTTTCAGGAGAATGTTCTCTGGCTTCAGATCACAGTGAATCAGATGCGCTTTGTTCAACAAGCTCAAGGCATTTAGCAATTGCTGGGCAAACACCCGGACAAGGGTAGTGCTCAATCCACGGAACTGATTTTGTTTGATCAATTCATAAAGATTCACACTGAGCAATTCAAATGCGAGACACAAATGCTGACGGTGGATGAATGTGTCCTTGAGACGAAGCAAATGGTGGTCATCGTTCTTGTCATATTTGCTGTTGAGCTGCGGGAAAATCAGCTGGGGTTCCAATGAGAAGGGTTTGGGATATATCCCATACCAGATCCAACACAGAAACTTCCATCATACTCTGGTTGAAGTAGGCAGTCTTGTTCTTGATCACTTTGACAGCCACCACTTCTCCCGTTTTCAAGTTTTGGCATTTCACGACTTGACCGAAGGTACCTTGACCTAGAACATCGAGAATGAGGTATCGATTTCTAGATCGGAAGGAGAAATGATTGTCAGCCCAGGGGTCGGCTATCGAGAGGGACTCGGGGGCATACTTGTGACCGGCTTCCTCACTTCCAAGGATATCGTTGACGTAAAGAATATAATCACTATCCTCGTTGTCATACCCGTCATTCTTGACTCCTTTGCTGGGTTTGGTCAATACTCGTCGCGGGTTTCTCGAAGATTCATAGTTGAAGCCAGGGTTGCATATCCGGTACGTGGCCGGGAGGTGGGTTGTCAACGATTGAAGCGGCTGAACCAGTTAGTCAAAGCCAGGGTGAGGTTTGCTGAGCACTCACGCTAATGAATCCACCCTCTGGATTGGCGCGCCTATATGCCGGTTGTATATTCGTGCGCGGCTTCAGTTCCTGCACAGACTGGATCTTTTGGAACTTGGGAACAGGGCCGCGACCGGGCACTAGAGGGGCCTGAGATGGCAGCGAGCCGGATCGCGGAGATCGCGACCCTGGGCCAAAGCCTGGACTCATGTGTGAAGATGCGGATGGTGGGTAGTACTGGTCTGGGCTGAGGTCGCCGGATTGAAGGGGAGGAAGTCTAGGGGCCCGGTTGGCTGTCGACATGTTAGTGAACGGGGCATGGCAGAACAAGGGAATGAGATCAAACTCACATGGCGGCGATTGATATCCTTGTGGTGGTGATGCATATGCTGGTTTCGCAGGGGACCGGCGGGAGGCACTTTGGGGAGCGGATGGGAATCCGTAGGAGCCTTGAGACTTCCCAGGACTGGTGGGATATGACATCGGCGGCGAAAGAACATGCCCCGGGGAGTATCTGCGAGCAGCCGATGATTCCTCTGCTTGATTCAAGAATTGTGACGAGGCGCGATTGTGGTTTGGCCTCGAGGGGTACTTCGCTCGGTTGTACGGGTCAGCGTCCTCCATGGTAGTATCCGCATCGGTGACATAATCCCGAGTACGTGGTGTGGCGGTGGGGGAGGAAGCCATGGAGACAGTTTTGGAATTTGAGCCGGTCGAAGGGGCTTTAGATGTCGTGCCGGGAGTCTGGAATGTCTCGTACGTGTATCCGACGGGCGGCTGTGACTGTGGTGGCTGACCGTATTTCGAGGCTAGTTGCTGGGGATTGAACTGCGCAGGGTGGCCCATCAAAGGATCTTGGTAAGGCTGCCACCCAGGATCCATTTTGTCAAAACCCTCTTTTGGGGCCAACAAATAGATTCGAGGTCCGTGTTCGTCTCTAGCACTGCGATCAGGGTCCGTGGGATGCCAGCGGGGACGGACACTCGTATTGCGACCGCAGCTTCGAGGCGAGTCTTGACGGGATTCGAGGGGCAGAGGATGGAAAGTAGGGAATTGGCGTTATAATGAGGTCGTGCTATGCTTCATCATCCGAGGAATTGTTGGAGAAGACAAGTTTTGAAGGGGAGAGGAGGGGGGGGGCGGTCGCAATTTGGTTGCGACGCAGTAGACGTAGGCGGCTGGGGGTTTAGCCAAGTCGAGAGACTTGTCTTGGGACCCAGTGCAAACGACAAATCAAAGACAAAGCTGGCATCAACAGAAACTATGTTAACAATTAACTTAGTTCATCGGAGTATAGAGATGTTTTTTACTTGGTATGTAGTCAGAGATCAAGAGGGGAAAGATGAGTTACAAGTGGAGGTGAAGGGATTGGCCAAAGCGATTCTACACGGTAATATCATTTTCTTCCATATACCTATACCTACTTACTTATAGGGGGCATATAATACACACAGATATATCAGATATATTTATGGCCTTGATGCCAAAGTCTCGATATTCAAGATCCGTACTCCGTACTCCGTACTGGATTGTGGTCTCCTTGGCGACCTGACTCTTTACACATGATCGACACATTGCATGCCCAACTGTTGGAGCGCCTTGTCTTTTTTTCAATAATAACTGGACTGAACAGATTTACTACATATATACTTGCAAAATGGACTAAATGAGCTACGGAGTATCTTATTGGTAGTTCTTTATAGACTGTTGCTGCGACGTCATCCATTTCATATACAAAACTTGGGAGATGATCATTTAGTTGAAACAATGATATGGTATTCTATAGAGATATATAACCAAGGAAAAGCAATTCCATTCCTTTAAACTATCACACTCTTGCCGCTCTTTGCGCTGTACAAGTGAGCAGATCTATATCGACTCTCAGACATGGCCAATGCTTGCTTCAAGGTTGATATTGCGGATTATGCCAGAAAGGTCACAATTTATAAGGAATATTGATCAAGGATATGGTAGGAAACATGTCTATAGCAATCTCTATGTGAAATCATATGACTAGTTGCTCCTTCTGTCTCTTTCTTCACATCTACCTCATAATCTGATCTATTTAGCTTCAGCTCTCTTTCAAGAAATTTGCTCATCCTTTTTTTTTACCTCCAAGCCTATCCAAAACAGTCTCATCCTTGTATTCTAAGATCAAATATCTTTTTTCATGGCTTGGGGTTCCATTCTCATCCTTTGATATTCCGGACCTCGCCTCAATTGCACTAGGATAGCTGTAGTCTTATTACTTTCAGATCACTGGATATGAACTATTTCCAAAGGCTAGTGTTGACCAACTAAGCCTTTGTTTAATGTTAACAGTTCGGTGTATGTGGATAATGATTTCTTAGATCATCCTAAAACGTTAAGAGGTCTGATGCTTGCTCGCGGTAATCACTCACCACCACACCACGCATGTTGCTAGATACAACCTCAACTTTCGCCAAAGGCTCAAATCCACATAATAGAGATCATGGAAATGCTTTCTCTTAAATTTCTTAGCGAAGAGCTGGACTCCAGCTAAACCATGTCCATTGTCATGGCGGCGATACATACGTTATGTTCAGCCAGCGCTCGAAAATAATAGTTCTGGAATCTCTCATTGAGACAATTGAAGAAATATAAGTAGGGGGTCTATTGCTCCGACGTGAACATTCACACCTATTCTAAAATGGCCCCTCAGTTGTGAAATTCATTGTCATGTTGTAATATCCACGAGTGGACCGCCCTGAATCCTGGAATGCTACAGCGCAGAGACACTGAGAGAGCTAAACCCCATGACCGATATTGTGTCCCTATAAATAGGTCACATTTTGATCGATCCTTAGTGACCTCGTGCAACTCCAGTCTGCCAATGAAACAGAATGGCGTATATGTGGCCTCACACCATGTGTATAGATTTCTACAACATAACTAGATGTACAACCATACTCCATAGTTACCGAGTCCAGACCTTCCGGGGGAACATTACCTAAGCTTTCAATGAGTCATCCATTCACGTGAGCGGTGTCGTAGGCGGTGGTTGATAGTGCCATTGGCTTTGATGGAGATCTAGATTAGGTGCGATTCATCTAGACTTATTGCTGTCTGTGCTATTGTCCTATTGTATTTGCTGTTTGAGCAATCACCATGTTCCAGCTTCCCTCGGACAAAGTCTTTTAGTCTCTCACTTCTTCTCACTCAATACAATCTTTATTTGGATAACTTTCACAATGTCTACGAACGAGGAGGCGAGTCGCCTGCGGGACCTCCAAGCAGACGTTCGCGACCAAGATGATCTCGAGAGAGATATCACTCGTCAGGTACGACCAAGTTCTCAATTGAGTAGTATCACTTTGAGCTCACGTTCACTCTTTTCAGGCTGATAAAGCTCTGGCGGATAAAGCAGAAGAGAATGACATCAAGAGACTTGAGAAAGCCCTTGTGGATCGGGAGTAAGAGCGCATGCCCTGATATTTGATGGCATTACTAACTTAGTCCGCAGACGGGTCGATTCGCAGGTCCGCCAAGCGCAGCAGCGCCTGACACAGTCCGTCGGAGCCGCTACTCGCACTCGGGTCGAGAATGAGCTGAAAAGGCTGCAGGCGCGCAAGGCCGATCTAGGGAAAGACCTGAAGGACATACAACAACGCATTGATGATAGGCGTGAGTCGCAGGGCAATTCGGCGGTGGCGCACGGGTCAGGGCGACAGCCGAATGAGTCCCGCCGCGACTATCTCCTGCGAACCGGAAAGATCACCCCGTTCGCATTGATGCAAGAGGGCTCCAGAGATGGACCACTTGCCAATCTTCACGACGCACTTGTCGATACCGAGGACCAGCAACATGAGGCGGAAGAGCGCGAACAAGCCAAACATCAGCCAGCCGCATCCCACCGGGACCTTGCACGTCCAGACTTTGACTTTGAAGACAGCATTGAAATCAAGGGCAAGCGGAGGAAGGTGGATCGCCGCACCTCCCCGGGAGCGGATTCTTCGGCAAGTTATACTGCCTCGGAGGCTGACGCTACATCCGAGGATGAAGAGTTCATGCCTGATACTCTCCCCGAGGCCAAAGCGAGTCGCAAGCGCAAGCAAGGAAAAGCGACCACTGAGCTTGAAGATCTGAGTGGGGTCGATGATGGAAACGAGACAGTATACCAGTCTCGCGTCCAGGAATGGATTAGTCGGCGAAGCTCTGCTCGACAGCACGCTGGCAGTCATTATGTCGAAGCTGGCCTGGATGAAGAAGAGGAGTGGCTCAAGCCACATCCCACTGAACCAGCCATGGAGCTTGACAATGGACTGCGGGTCCCTGGAGACATCAGCCGCTTCCTATTTCCTTACCAAAAAACTGGAGTGCAGTGGCTTTGGGAGTTGCACCAACAAACTGTTGGTGGAATTATCGGAGATGAGATGGGGCTGGGTAAAACCATCCAGGCGATTTCTTATCTTGCAGCATTGCATCATAGCAAGAAGCTCACCAAACCTGCTATCGTTGTTTGTCCTGCAACTCTTATGAAACAATGGGTTAACGAGTTTCACCGCTGGTGGCCACCCTTCCGTGTTTCCATCCTACACTCATCAGGTAGTGGAATGATAAATCTGGGCAAGGAAAGCAGTAGGGAAAATGCGCTTTCATCAGAAATGATGGGCAGCCACAGCTCTCGCCACCTATCTGCTGGTCAGAAAGCGGCTAAAAAGATCATCAAACGTGTCACCGAGGAGGGACATGTCCTCGTGACTACGTACTCAGGTCTGCAGTCTTATGCAGATGCTCTCGTTGATGTTGAGTGGGGCTGCGCTATCCTTGACGAAGGTCATAAAATCCGCAATCCAGATGCCGGTATTACCTTCAGCTGCAAGGAACTCCGCACTCCACACCGCATCATTCTTTCGGGGACTCCAATGCAGAACAGTCTGGTGGATCTTTGGTCCCTATTTGACTTTGTATTTCCAATGCGCCTGGGAAATCTCGTTACATTCAAAAATCAGTTTGAGATCCCCATCCGTCAGGGTGGGTATGCATCTGCATCAAACCTTCAAGTGCAGACTGCTGCTAAATGTGCAGAAACTCTCAAAGACGCCATTAGTCCTTATCTGCTCCAGCGGTTCAAGGCCGATGTAACATCTGATCTGCCGATGAAAAGCGAGCAGGTCATTTTCTGCAAATTGACCCAACTCCAGCGAACCATCTACAAGAGGTTCCTTGGCTCAGATGATATGAAGTCCATCGTACGAGGGAAAAGAAACTCTTTGTTTGGCATTGACATCCTGCGCAAGATCAGCAACCATCCAGACTTGGCAGACCACACATTGCGCTCAAGCGAGGCGGACTACGGTGATGCCGAGCGGTCTGGCAAGATGAAGGTTTTGAAAGGTTTGCTTGAGGTCTGGAGAGATACTGGCCACAAGACCCTGCTTTTTACCCAGGGCCGTCTGATGCTAGACATCATTGAGAAATTCCTTGGGGTGCTGGGTGGATTTAATTACCGCCGAATGGACGGGACTACTCAGATCAAAGAGCGCCAGAATCTGGTTGACAATTTCAACAATGACCCCGATATCCACGTTTTCTTACTCACCACCCGTGTGGGCGGGATCGGAGTGAATCTGACAGGTGCTGACCGTGTCATTATCTACGATCCTGACTGGAACCCATCGACTGACTTGCAGGCGCGAGAGCGTGCATGGCGTCTGGGCCAAAAATGTGATGTCACCATCTTCCGCTTGATGACCAAAGGCACCATCGAAGAGAAGATCTATCATCGGCAGATCTTTAAGCAATTCTTGACCAACAAAATCACCCGTGATCCTCATCAACGAGAAGGTTTCCAGCTGAGTGATCTTTATGATCTGTTCACCCTGACGGATGAAAATGACGACGAGTTGGAGACGACTCAACTCTTCAAGAACGCTGAAGTCACATATCAGGCAGACGGTAAAGATGCCCATGGCAGCAAGAGTAAGCCTGCGCCACCTCCCAAGGAGGAAGACGACATCGCCGACATCCATGGTATCGCTAAGGTCGAGGACTTCCAAAACACCGCCGAGGAGGAAAAGAATGCCAAAACCTCCGAAGACCGCATTATGCATGGCATCTTCGCTCGTTCCGGTGTTCATTCTGCAGTCCAGCACGACCAGATTGTAAATGGCAAGCGAGTCCTTCGCGCAGATCCTAAGATGATCGAAGCCGAGGCACGCCGGGTCGCCAACGAAGCCGCCGAAGAGCTCCGCAAAGCCGAAGAAACCGCCCGGGCACTCCCAATTGGACTACCCACCTGGACAGGCCGTTTTGGGATGGGCGGCCGCGAAGATCCACGGGCTGGTGGTAGCTCAGCGCGCCCTTCTGGAGCAGGACCCTCATCCTCAGATCTGTTGGCTAGGCTCAACCCTGCTGCTGCTGCCGCAGCTGCTGGACAGAGAGACAGTGGTTCCGATAGTCCATCAGCACGTATGCCGCGCGGCAAAGATTTCATGCCCTTGATCCGTGATTACCTTGCCTCTCAGCGTGGGCCGACCCTGTCGCAGTCCATTGTACATCATTTCAATCATTACTGCTCCAATCCACAGCGTGTTGCTGAATTCCAGGAGTCGTTAAAGAAGGTTGCGACACTTCAGCATGGTCGTGATCGTCGGGGTCGGTGGACTCTGAAGCCTGAATTTGCCCGGAATGCCAATAATCGGGGCCGGTGAGGGGAGCTTGTAAAGAAGCAGGTGGACTAAGGGCATTTCCGACAAGGCAGAAATTGGACAGGCTATTTTTGTTCCTACCCTGGGGATGTTCATGTACGATAGTGAGTTTCACGAGATGATGAATGACAATGACAATGCCGATACCCTTTATGCAATTGCATAGTTAGTATTACGAAATAAATGCATAAGTATATATCCACTCGGCACATGCTTAAAACGCCCTACGGGATGTTAGTACCAAGAGTGTCCAACACGCATACATAGAGGCAAGCTGCCGTTTAACTCAAGCCACATGCGTTCATATACACTGTCCGTGATGTATGACAAGTGTGAAAGCACATGCCAATGTTTACTCCGTACTCCGTAGGTATCTCATATCTCCCCCGTAACTTATCAAAGAAAGGGGCCGTGTTACACTGAAAGCTAAGGGGAAGGTAAGATAGCAAATAGTGAGGTCACGTGACCTCACAACAACTTGACTTCCTTAATAGACTTCCGCGAAGCCCAACCCCCGGCCCATCGCCCCCACGATTGTATAAAATATGGGTCTTAGCGTTCATAAAATCGCTTGGTTATTAATGCTGTAATTACTAGTTAACTATATCTTAGCTTCTACCGGTCGCATTTAGTTCAAAATTTATATATATATATATATATATATATATAACTTAAGGGTTTTTTAAATAAACATACGAATTTTAAATAATATTAGACCACTAGTAAGTAAGAAAATAAGAAAAAGGATAAAATTATCATTTTGAATACGGAGATATATATTTACCATATATAATAGTACTACTATTTCTAATAAAGCTCTATAATTTATTTAACCTCTTAAAATCATTATTTCCTTTATATTTAAATTGTGATTTATATATTTTAAAGTATATTTATTATATACTTTAAAAATAATTCAAAGATTACCTCTATTTAAGATCTAGGGTTTTAGGGGTTTTACCGCAACTTCCTTCACGTTTGACACGCGCATAAAGGGCAAGGGCCGTGAGAACTGCTGACTTCCTATTTACTCAACGTTTATCGAGTTCGTCGCGTACAATAATCAACACACGTCCAGGATCAACCAATCCACCCGATTTCCACAATCACATTTCTTTATGGGTATCCATTTCCTCACTCTACTATGACGAGAGCTCAAACACGTTGGATCGGCCCCTAACGCCATAGAAAATGAGCGACTTCTCAATTCTCCAACGCCACCGCACTTAAATGCGTTTGCCTGTCTTGTTCTGATCTAAACCCAACTAGAGGCTTTTTTGATTAATCTAGATATGCTGAGTTAGGGAGCTATGTTTAATAAACGCCCCTACGTTCATGCTTACGGCCTCTGGGAGCTTAATGTCCTCCAGGAACTATACCTGTCACTCCTGGGAGCGAGGCAGATCGTTCCTGGGCTCGTTGATGAGCTTTGGCGGATCTTTACTGCCGCCGCATCTGCCAACGTATCACATAAGGTGATTTGCATATCGATGCGCTTGATGAAAGCCGTGGAATAGACCAGAGCCGATTAAATTGAGAATCCTTAATTCTTTCATAGCCAGCCACTTAATCAACGATGGTTACCTGGTTGAAATTCTCGGTCACGAGTTGTCCCTACGATCATTTACAGGATAGTTTTCGAGCAATCACCAATTCTTCCCCACCTTCAACGGAATTAGACGCTGGTAGTAGAAGCAGCCTCTTCCTCAATCTTCTCAGCAAGAGGGGCAGTCTCAATAGGGGAAGCAGTCCCAACCTCCTTGGGCTGAGCCCACTTGGGAGTGCGAACCCACTCGTCCTCCTTCCAAGGACCAATGTCAGCAAGCTCACAGCTACCCTCACACTTGCAAGTACCGCCGAACTCGACGGGTAAGTTCGCGGCGGGAATCTGGGCCAAAAGCTCCTTCTGGTATCCGCTGTCGAGGACGTGGATCTTGCTAACGGTGACGGGGTCAAGGAAGCCCTTGACGGCCCTAAACACGCTGCTGAAGCCCCAGGGGGCGTTGATTATGTACAGCTTACCGAGACGCTCGGGGTAGTGGTTTTGGGATATATAGGAGGCCTGCTTAACGTATCCGTAGACGGAGGATACGCTGGTGATTCCAACTCCCTTCAGGTCCATGATTGTGCAGCAGGTCTCGAGGAGCTTGCCGGCCTTGCGGGAGCAGGCGAGGAGACGTGGGTCATTCAGCTTCTCGAACTCTGTCACGAGGTTCTTGAGCATGCGTTCGCTTGTTGTGATCTGGTTCATCTTGTTCAGGTCGATCTTGCCCATCTTCTCGATGTACACGGGGCGTCCATCCTATTAGCGGTGTTAATATCTATATGTTGTCCCGAGCGTGGGGTATCAATCAGGCGAAGAATAATTTAGCCCACCATATCAGTTTTGTGGTAGTATTGGGGGTAGTATTCGAAGACCTTCTCCTTCTCGGGGTATTCAAAGGTACGAGCGAGATCATCAGTGCCGAATTCCTTACGCCATGTCTCACTGTCCATAAACCTACGTTGTAAGCCAGATTAGCAAAATACAGAGCCCAATGACAGAAACAGGAAAACAAAGATCTCCAAGCTGTTGAATATGCGATGGTTGAGCAACGTACATAGTCTTAGCGGCCTCAACATCGAACTTGCGGGCACGCAAGAAACGCAGCAGAGTCAACGAATCCAGTCGCTCAGTGTAGCCGAGAATTTCCAGCTCAACACGGAGCTGGTGCATCTTAGCATCCTGTTCCGGGGTGGTGTGGCCTGAGTGACCAGACCGCGACTCCGGCGCAGTGGTGGGGAAGTCGTACTGGTCGTACCTGGAGTCGGTGGACAACGAGTTCTCGGTGGACATTGTGAAACCGCCAACTGGACCCGTACTTATTCTTGTTTTTCTTTTTTTTATGCTCCTCTAAGTATGGACAGTGTAGTTGGGGTCAGATGTACTAGACTGTTCGAGTTGGGAAAAGATGTAGGGCTGAAGTATAAGAGGGAGGGGATTGCAGTATTATAAGTCCAGGAGGGGCCAGGAATGACCGGGAAACTGCTCACGGAATTAAATGAAAAATTAATTCAATAAAAAACTTAAAATAAAAAAACCCAAATTAAAAATTAGCTTGCCGGGAGTGATTTTATTGTTCCATATCTAATGAAGTCATCTGAACTATGCAGAGACCACGAGCTTGATATATCTTTTCACGGGAAACTAATCACTTAAGTATACGTCACCAAGTAGAACAACTATTCAGCTATTCATGGATGTCTTCTTTTATACCTATGTTGTAGGTAGATCCAAATATCATCCTCGTATCTGGTGCCTAGCAGATGGAGTGATGATCAAATACCGTAATAGGCAACATGGTGCGCCAGGCATGTACCTAATCTTTGTCAAGAGCCAAGAAATCCAACAAACTCCCGCTGCCACTGGGATAAAATATCATGGATGCATCGCTATGCAGCAAGGAAAGATTTAGAGAGAAGGGTTACAAATAAAGAGACATGCGTCAGGCTGACCTACCAACTGGCTACAAGGCATCAGTTTCATTAGTATTCTTTTTCTCAATGGGCTTTATAGATGTAGAATAAAATAATGTGTACTCGAAAGGTAAATTTAACCTTCTCATCAGAAAATCTAGATCCATATCTTATGGCTGCTAGTGTTAAGAGTTTCATTGTCATTTGTTTGTATAGAAACCCGCTTCTTCGTACGCCTTTGCCTCACATTGCTTTGTTACCCGAATACCATGTCCGGCACTAAGAGAACAATTGGCCCGTATCTTCCAATCCCACACGAGTCTCAAGAATGAGTGATAATCTTCTGAAGTATCAAATATACACATGAGTATCGTAATACGGGGCTATGCATCTGGGGGCTTGACTTGGCGCAGCCCTGTGTACCCAATACGCCCAACATGATATAGAGAACATCTCTCTATGACCACAAAATTCACAATAAACCGGCACCTAGTTATAGATATGCCTAGCAGGTGATGTGACCGCTATTTGCCTCAGGTACGCCAAGCTTCCAAGCTTTTCAAGATAAAAGTTCACGATCACGAACGCCAAGAGCGCACCAAATTGCCATATCCTTACGAACTGTTGTTGATCTGGGGCCAAGCTGGCTCAGCCTTTCTTATTATAGTACGCTATCGAATTTTCGACGGAAACGATGGCGGGATGGCGCCGTAACCAACCGTATATGGACAAAACGTGTTGGCTTGGCCTACGTGCCTCTTGGATACGTCCAACGTTCTTGTTGTGCGCTACAGCCACAACGGATATCAATATATAAGATGCAGAGCAGCTACTGTTAGACTTCAGAGAAAATCAATTCAATCTGCGGAGAAAAAAAGCCTCCTCGTGGTTACCAGAATCATAAAACATCACAATGCTTCTTGACAAAGCATTGTTTGGTTCCATGTTGGGACTCGCCGCTAGCTCAACAGCGCGCATTATCGCCACAGATGAAGTCCCCTTCATCGGTCCATCTTTCCTCTCCAACTTCGATCCCTCTAATTCAACCGCGATCAATCATGCCAAATCGCAGTTCCCTGGGCTAATTGATAACCTCTTCTCGAGTGGTGATCTCAATCGCACGGACTTAGCCTTTCACATCGATGTGTTTTCGGCTGCTACCAATAAATCCATCTACAGCTATTCGCATGTCGGGGAGAACTCCAAAGAGTCTGTGACAGCCGGAGAATTTAACGACAAGACGATCTCACGGATTGGGAGTGTGACAAAACTATTCACTGTCTACGCAATCATCACCAAGGCTGGCATAGAAGTATTCACCCACCCTGTGACCAAGTACCTCCCCGAACTGGCGGGTAACTCGGCGAATGATCCATTGGGGAGCATACGCTGGGAGGATATTACTGTTGGAGCGCTGGCATCTCAGCAGGCTGGCTCTGGGGGACTTGCCGGTTTGTGCTCCTACCGAATCCTAGAACGCTGATGCTGATTTATCTGGTAGACTTTCTCAAGGACTATGCGGACCCCAATAAGCCATTGCAATATGCACCCGAAGGTGATTATAATAACCAATATTATCAGCCAGTAAGCCGCTAATAGATGTCGTACGCAGATCTTTTAAAGTTCTTCCGCGATGAGAGAAAGCCCGTTATCTCCCCATTCCGAAATGCCGTCTATTCTGATGGCGGCTTTGCTATCCTCGGGCAGGTACTTGCGCGGCTCTCGGGAAAAACCTACAGGGAAACTGTGCAGGATGTTCTCTTTGATCCATTGGACCTGGAGACCATGTCGACAACAGTTCCAACGGGCTCGGATCTTAATGTTATTGATCGCCGCAGCATTGATGTGAACACATCATGGACCAGTGACGCCGAAATTGTTGCGTCGTATGTTTCCCCTTTCCCTTTTTTATACTGTTCCATAATCACACTCAAAGCCAAACACTAACTCGCCTCGTAGAACTGGCAGTTACTACTCCAACGCCGCAGATCTCCGCGCCGCAGGTGTTGCCATTTTGAACTCCGAGATACTCTCTCCTGCAACAACATCGCAGTGGATGAAGCCCAGCAGTGGAACTGGTAGTTTAGTCGAGCTCGTCGGTGCCCCATGGGAAATATCTCGCCTTGAGATCCCTGTTACCCCAGGCTCCAACCGTACCCGTATCTCAGACCTGTACACTAAGGCCGGTGGTAACATCGACTATACCGCCATATTTGCCCTGTCACCGGATCATGGCATTGGCTACTCCATCTTGGTCGCAGGTTTCACTGCGACGCCTGCCCGCTGGCCCCTACGAAGTGTGGTCGGTGAGACATTCATCCCCGCCGCCGAATACGCCGCAGCAGAAAACGCCAGACGAAACCTAGCCGGCACATTCGTTGACGAGAAGTCACCGGATACCAATCTCACGTTGTCTGTTGACCGAGGCCGTCCTGGGCTTGGCTTGAAATCCTTCTGGATCAAGGGCACCAACGCCCGCGATAATGCGCATTGGCGCCTCTACCCGACAGGTCTTAACTCGTTCTCGAGGTCTTTGTCTTCCTTGTATATGACCAAGGGTACGATTCGGGTGGCGCACCGTATGGTGCAACCGGAGCCCCCAATGAAGCCTCGTGCTGATGTGGAAGGTGGGAAGGGAGGCATGTTTGATAACTCCTTTGTGTGGATGAACCTTGATTTTGCGGGGCCCACTGACGAGTTTATTTTCAACCTGGTTGATGGAACACTTGTCAGTGTGGAGTATCCTACTACCGGATCTATTCTTAAGCGAGTTTGAGGTTATAAGGAATGAATTGGTCCTACGGGTACTATATAGCGTTTAGCGGTAACGCGGTAAGAGATCGATATTAAATTCTACTACGCGGGTGCTACGTAGTAGGTTCTAATACGAAGAGATAAAGAAATAAAATCTTACTACGGAACGCTATAAGAGTCGGGATAGGGATAGGTAGTGCTACGCGGTTACCACGTAGTAGTCTTCGTCGCGCGGGTGCCGCGCAACGGACTAAAAACACGAAAAAACTTATAAATCGCTCTTTAAAAAAGAAAACCTAGGGTCCTGGATGAAACCTAGGACATGCTACCAGCTGTTACGCTGAAAGCTAAGGGGAAGGTAAGAGGCCGGATATTCCACTACTATTTCCGCTAGCCCTCAACTTCAATGTTTTCAGAAGGCCATGTTCTATTTCTGGCGCGATCCCAGTTTACCAATGATGTAACAAATTATAGAAGCGAGGATATACCGAGCCGAATAGGCAGGAGATTGTCGTTTGTACAAAGTAAAGTCGCAACGACCCGGTATTTCATAAACAAGTCAGACAGAATTCAGGGGAAAGGGCTCCACGGGATCTTGGCATTCGCTTGTTTGTCGACTTCTTTTCCTTTGGTTGTAAAGGGGGGTTTAATATGATCTTTCAAGTATTTTTTTTCTTTGTGATAATATCATTTGTGAAACCAATCTCACCTTATATCATTGTGAAACTCAATCCTAGGGGCAAAATCATGTCATTGATGTCACAAATCCCTGTCTTAGCTATTTCCATTGATGAATAGAAGACGTACCAGTGGGTATGATCTACACTCGATCACAATCATGACTGGCTCGGATGCTATAGCTAGTCAGGTACCCACTTAGTGACTTCCAGGATGTCGATTGTAATCACCATCCGGTGGGTTAGTCCTTTCCTTTACCCCATACACATTCTGATACGGCAGCGTGGATCAAGCGAGATCCTGAATATCTGCCCAAGGTTGCCAGTACCTTGCACCTTGCATGCTGCAAAGAAAAACAAAGGAAAGAATAGTTATAGCGATATTGCTATAGTACAAATAGAGTACAAAGTGAAAAGGAAGTTGAAGAACAATCAACTGACAGTTCTAGTGATGGTTTACCGATGACAACTTCTATTTTAGTCGCAAGGCTACCTAGGGAGAATCCGGATCAGCGTTGGACATTCGAAACAGTCGGCCCTATACTCCACTGTGGAACTTATGTTCATCGACTATCTCCCATGGATATCGAAAAGCATATAAATGCGTCACTTCCCCGTCAAAGCCCTACCCCTCTCCTGAAATAAACATATAAAAGCAGTCGAAACTCTTTAACCTCTCTTAAACCTCCTCAAACCATCTTCTTCACCTACGCCCAAAATGAATTTCTTTGCCACCGTCGCTCTCCTAGCCACCGCTGTGACCGCCGCTCCATCCGCAAAGCTCTTCAACCTGAAGACCTCCGGCGCCAGCAACAGCTCCCACAACGACCTGTTCCTCTCCTCCGGCCACGGCCTGGTCAGCGACCCGCTTAACAGCGAAGCCGTCTTCTCCGGTGCCTCGGCCAGCCGCGCCGCTGCCTTCTCCTTCGTCAACGGCACTATCATCTTGGACACTGAAACCAAGGCCCCCTGGGCTCTGGACCTGATCAACGTGGGAGGTAAGATAACCCAGTGGTGCTATTGCATGTGACTGTTTCCCAAACCCGGAATACTAACGACATTGGTACCATATAGGCGTCCGCAAGGAGCGTGCCCAGATCAGCATCAAGCCCACTCACGGCTCCAAAGGCTTCTCTATCGACCGCCACGGTGTCCAGGGACCCAGTGAGACCTGGGACGGATGGTTGTGTAAGCTCTTACCATATCCCCTCTTTCAAGCCTACACGATCGTGGCGAGTGCAAATGGCTGACTCTTTTTTAGGGTGCCCCACCGATGCGGAGGCTGGCCAGTTGTTCCCCAACTTGCACTTCCTGAGCAAGACGGTTCAGGAGCCTGCCCTCCCCGCTGGATGTGACAAGATCCAGCTCAATGCTATTCCCAAGAGCTCTGCCTAGAGGGATTTTGGATTTTGGATTTTATCGTAACTAGTTTCTGTGTTCTCTTCAAGATTGAGAACTTCTACTGGACTTTCATTTCCTCATATTTCAGCGTATAAGTCAGGCTTAATTGATAATATCTTGATTATTCTACTGGTTATTTTCTTTGGATCCATGGATGTCTTCTGAATGCTCTGATATAAAATTCTTCTCACAGCGGCGTCACAGCCAGACTATTCTTTTTGCGCCCTATAAACAATGAAAGGGAATATGATAGTTCCCACATCCCTCAATATTCTCCGCTCCATGTCTAAATTCTCACCATGACTTATGGTTAGATTGCCACCCCCACATTTAGGGGACTTTCTGGCGGAACCGAGAGGTGCCCGACCTTGGGTGCCAGTTAGGTGGCAATAGTAGATCATGTACTTTCGACTTCGTGGTGGTTATTGTATGTGTGACATTTTATGGCATGGCTGGCAGTCACACATTTGTTCCTATAGTTACCTTCCGGTACTCCGTAGTAGGGCCAGCAGAAATAAGCAGAAATATACTGCTGGGTATTGAGGACGATACATAGCCCTTCTGTGGTTTGGTTGCGTTGTGTAACTATACTATGTCATGGTTTACGGGCCATTCATCATACTGATCTGGGGTTTATAGTGTTGGAATAATGGTGGAATATTGGAAAAGGTCAGGGACGAGTGATGAATTGATGATTTAGGGTAAATAATATTATCCTTACTCCGTCTATAGTTATCACTTATATTGTCCTCCTGAAACTGAAGTATATATTGCACGGACTCCCCGGGTTTGAGTTTGATGCGATGTATATCACTTGATATAAAGAATGAGAGTCACTTGGAAATGATCGATGCTGATATAATTAAAGGATCTTTGTACTCATTAAGAGGTAGATATATAACAAAGGCAACTTTAGGCTCTGTGGTTACAAACCTTTGCCTTGGCCGGTCTGGAGCATAAACCTGAAGTTGATACACCAAGTTATTATCTTCAATAAATCATCTGATAGTCAAAAAGGCGTGAAATAGTGGTCAGCCACTATAAATAGCCGATGTCTCACATACCTGATACGCATTACCTATTTGGGTTTAGCCCCGCAATACAGCTCAAACATCGCATCTTCTCTTTTCTTTCTCGTGGTTTTTTTTCCCTCTCTTTAATTATTTGGGAAGACACTCGTTTACTGTTTGCCTTTGAAGTTGTTTACAATCGTTGCTCTGAATCGAAAATCCACATTCTTGAGATCTACGTCTTATAGCGCCAAGATTGGCTAAGGGGATTAATAACATCTTCTGCACTCCACGTCCTTGTGATCGTCCTTCCGTAGCAACCGAAATTGCTTGGTACGAACACCAAATCGATAAGCCTGTTTGGACAAAGGAGGCCTTTTCCCTCTCTTTTGACAAGTCACACCGGATTGTGCAAGGGGCGTGATCAGTCTAGCCCACCTTTCAGCCCAGAGAGTAACACCTCGGTCGCTTGATTTTTGAACCTCCAGACAATCTCTCCAAACTTCGACATGCGGTGTTTTATTTTGAGCGTGCTCTGCACCATCCTGTTGCTGGGGACGATATCATCAGCTTGGCCATGGCGGCCCTATGGAGCACTTCTGGGTGTCTCCTTGGATAAGCGAGCAGGTAAGTCAGGATTCTTATCATACTGTTGTACTCGACACTGACTTGCGATTCAGACACCACAGATACAGCAGTCGCTGAAACCTCTGAATCCACCGCGGAAGCCTCAACTGCCCCCAAGACTTCTACCGGGACCACCACCGAAACAAACACCGACACCAACAGTGACACCAAAACAGGCACTGCAACCGATTCTGAGACGACTGGCACAGCAACTGGCACGAAGACAACGGGAAAAAGCAAGACTACCGCCACATCTTCAATCTCCATTGACCCTGCTGCCGCTGCTGGCGGTGTGTCCATGATCACCCCCGCTTCCTCGTCCACGACCTACTACAAGATCGGCGAGGACGTGACATTCGTGTGGAACTACACCTCCCTATCGGTCACGCCATCTGCAGTTAACGTCGTGGCTTCGTGCAGTCTCAACGCGATGACATATACGCTCAGCTCCAACATGACCGTGAAGCAAACCGGGAGCGTTGTGTGGGATACTGGAAAGTACCAGAAATCGGCTACTATTCCGTTGCTTACCGCATCATATACTCTGATCGTCTACGATGCTAGCAAAGACATCGACGATACCGCGAGCGCAGGACGCCTGAGCTCGCAGAACGGTGGTTACGTCTTCGGGATGTACACCCCGCAGCCTTACACCCCACTCAATCGTGAGCATTCAAACCAGCCATCCTTTCTCAAATACACTGCTAACCTTTGTCCAGAATTCAAGTGTGCCACCTGCAGTGGCGCCCTGTCCGAAACCAGTCGTCTGGCCATCAAATTTACCGTCGGCATGGCCGTGATCACCTTCGCTTCGTTCACCTGGTTTGCGGGCAGTGCTGGCGTCCTCGCCACGTGAAAAGCACTCGGTGGACTCGCATTGACTTATCATGAACATATTTTTCCATTTTGGGGCGTTGCATTGTTGAAGCGATCTGGATTTACGATAATAGCAAGAAAACGGCGTTGCGCGATACTTTTGCTATTTATATTTGTATACTTTTTGCATTTCATCCTTTCTCTTATCTATTGGTTTTATAATAATAAGCGGTGATGATCAATTTTTTTTGGTATTTTCGGCTTTTGCATACAATAAAACTCTCCTCGATCTCTTCAACTTCGGATATCTCTCATCGTAGTTTCAAATCCTCCATGGCACCACGAGACTCTCACCCAGGCCTCACTTATCCGCTCTTCTTCTTGGCTATAGGTCGAGTATTCTTCCTCGTACATGAAGGGCATGGTTTGCGGTAAACTGAGTCGCCGGTGGTAGAAACAATTCTGCGGATAGCGTTGCTCGACAGGTTGTCAGGGCATTGCTGGTGAACATAGCATTGCCGATGAACATTGCAGGATGAGGAGCATTGCCTTGGGAGCGACACCCTTCATATTGGTTACTCGCACGACACGTGGAGGCGGGTTCTTGCCTTGCTGGGAGCTTTCGCCCTGCTGCTTCACATCCCATCCCCGAGAGAAATTGTCTTGTTGTACACCACCTTCATGAAAGGCTATGCCATACGTTGCAGATAACTAGTGCCATGGTGGTGGGACTTTTATGCCTCATCCCACTTGAAGATCAGGTTTTACGGCGGATTGACTGACTCGTGGTTGCCACGGTCTTGGTACTGAAGCCGGACACGGTCTTATTGGTATGAATCATCTTGATTGCGATCCATTGGCCGAGGGTTGGGGATCTAGCTCAACAACTTGATAAAACCACTGCGTTCAAGGGTTCTCCGGTGAGGGTGTATTCAAGTTCAAGATGAAATCAACTAGTCAGGATCGAGACATATTGGGAACCGTGGAGGGTTTATCGTTTGCTTAGTCGCCGTGATGATTCCTAGCCGCGCGTTGCTTAGTCGTTGCCTTATGATCTAGGGTCTATAGTTCCATTGATGGATGTCCAAAGGGCGTCGTCCACAAGGGTTACCTGACTACGTGGGTGTGTATATGATGATCAAAAGATCAAAAACATATGTACTCTTTTGTTGATCGTCTGAACTGAAATATACTATGCACGAAGCCGTGATATTCCCTTCATTGTCAGTGTTGAGGCATTTAGTCCACTTCCCATGCAATTGTTTCGATTATTGCGCAAGACAAACAAAAGGAAGCTTGATGTCTTACTTCTTACAATTGGAAGTTGAGTCTGTCTTACAGATAAAGAAATCCGCGGGAAGCTATTCAAGCAGTTCATTCATCGACTGAGACTTTAGACCATGGAATATAAAAGAAGCTGGTTAATCTCCTTCTACCTCTTCCCCAATCCATGAAATACATTCCAGTCTACTTCATCTTAACATCGACCCCCAACCTACCCGGAACCAAAAAGAAAAATGCCCTCCCAATTAGGCTGGATCTGGCCCAAAGACCCACGCCCCGGCAATCCACAACACTGGCCACGCCGTTGGCGCATCTTTGATGTCCTAACGAGCAAAGGGCCGGACATCTACGTGGGCCGAATCGACCAGCCCAGAACCAAGACCAGAAGGGTATACCCTCCCGGGCCTACAAGACAAGACTGGTCTCGATGGGAGATCAACCCCAACGACCCTGAATCGGACTACAGCCCACTACCCTGGGCACGGCGGCCGGCGGGGGAGCGCTATGATTTCCGCACGAGGAAGTACCACGTTCCGGACCATGGAACATGGAGTGATGTTGAGTATTGCAATGGGAGAAGGGCTCGGAGGGGGGACTGGAGCGGGAGAGAGGAGGCGCATTGTGTACCGAGGCGATATTGGGATCGGAATGGGTTTGAGTATCCAGCGGAATTTTGGCATGATACCATTTATGGCAATCACAGGGATTGAAGGGAATACACAGGTTGGAAAAATGTGATTGAAAGAGAAGGAGAGAGATGAATATGGGGTGATGGGAGGGTGATTTGCATGATATTGTGTTTGTTAAATCCAAGTAGTTCGCTTTGAATGCTTCCAATCATTTTTTCTCTCAAAACCAAGATGAGATGGATATAGCCCAATGCACTGACGTTCTTCCAAAATTCCACTCTAAGTTCCAAGAATATGGTAGGCTGATATAGGGAGCGAGTCCAATCAGACGCATCCAAAGTGCAATGCGTCGAATATGTATACACGTGCTGGTCCATTAACAGACTGTTGATTCGCCTGAGGGCGGCGGAGAGTTGGCAGTTGGGCGCCGTTATCAGTCAAACGATTGCACTTCACGCATGGTGTCTGCTTGATATCCGCATAAGAAGAGATCATGTCCTACATCGGCATTAGAAAGACTCTCCTTCAGAGTCAAGGACAGAACATACCAGTAAGAAAGCAAGGTCCCATTTCCGCGGACGTGATCCCACACATCCCAGTATAGCATCCTCAAGTTTCGTGGGTGACCGACCAGCGATCTTGCTTGAAACCTCCCAGTCAGAGATCGGAGAGCCAGGGAAAAATACTCCTTTCACCTGGAAGACGACACCAGCTCTAACGAGTGCTACCGCTAGAGAAGTCTCATCCTGGCCCTTGATAACTCGTACACCGGGCATACCCCGCTGAACAAACCGCTCCAAAACATTCTTCCACTCCCCCTCGGTAGACTGCGCTTTAGTACGTTCGGCTTCTTCATCCACTCGCCGATGTTCATCTATTTTGGACTTTTCATTTCGTGCTAGTTCTTCTAGAAGAACGTCATAATTTCTGTCCCATTTCCCCGTCGGCTGAAGAAGCTGACCGTTGGCTTCCTGGATGCGGGATTCGACATGTGCCCATACAGATGTCAATTCCGGATCTCGCCACAAGGACTGAAATTGGTGGACATCAGCGACGCGTGCGCGTGCGGCCTCATCCAGACTAGCCCGGAGGATCTGTGGAGTTTCAGCAACTGGATTGCCGAGGGATACTTTATCTGGGGTTGCAATAGGCACCAGAGGCTCCAATAGACCCTGGGGCATGAATCCACGCAGTTCATGGATCTGGATATCTCATTAACTTGGTTTTGTGGCAGAGCTGCAACAGCTCGTGTACTTACCTTGCGTTCGAGTTCTTGTAATTTTGCTAGTGATGAAACAAGTTGCATCTCTGAGTTCAGCCCTGGTGCTTCGCTGTTGCCGCTCGCTGGCCCTTGGGTGGAGTTCTGATTGGTAGTAGCCATCGCTGGGGCTGTTGACATCGCTTTTCGTGAGGCACTTGATTAGATGGCCAAATCCACCTCAAAAATGCGCAAATGTGGTCTTCTTGAGATGAATTAAATATAGATATATATTGGAATAGGCCCTTGACTTGCGCAATGGACAATCAAGGAAGGTGAAAGACAACGAGTTATCGCAGTGATTGTTTTGTGGGCGATGAGGTCACCCTGTGTTGTCTGTTATATAGGATAATTTTAGGAGAAAAATATCCAGAGCCGAATAATAGTGTGTTTTGATGTTGGGTCACAGATAATGATATTTTGTTGCTTAAAAGGTGCTCCAGTAATGCGAAGATGAGAGGATGTGAGGAAAGAGATGGCTGTGAACCAATCAGGAAAAACCCAGCCACACTTGTGCCATAAGTGGCTGATGCAATGCTTACATAATATGTATTTTTATAGTTCGGACATTGTGCTTTTTAATTTTATTTGCTTTGCATGTTTGATAATCGTAATAAAGACCATTAATCCCTATGTAATACTTGTCTTAAATTCCAGCTTCATCATGCTACCTGTGTCTTTGACCCTTGGTCAACGGTCTTACTCTGAGTGAGTCCATGTTGAAATAAGTTTTTGTTGAAGAGCTTGCTACTTTGAAGAATAAGAATCACCGACGTTACAGAATGACCTAGATGCAAGAAGTTCTAATAAGCTTTACCAGGGTTGATCTATGTTGCTTTTGTGGCCAACGAAGCTACGGAGATTGGATGGAACAAGTCTTCAATTGTCTCACTCCTGCAAGATTCTTTGTAGAATGAGCTCTCTAGCACGATTTTCTTGACCTTGTTTGCTCTATAAGAAGCCCTGGAATCCATTCTCCAATAACATCATTAACCTTCATTTGCCTTCATCAACCTCCATCAGGACCCATCAACCTCAATCAGTGAATCATTTAACACCTCGAATCCACCATGAACAGCACAGGCGGGTCGCCTCTATTCCTCGGCATACATCTCGAGCCAATTCAACACCTCAGACGTTCATCTCGCATCGCAGAGCGCCAGTTTAGAGCAGCCGAAGAAAGAGCGTGGAGCACACGCGCCCAGCCCAGCCAGTCCGCCTCCCACAGAAACCAAGTTCCAAGACAAGTTAGTTTCAAGCGTGACGGAAGCTCATGTGACTGCTGCAGTCGAACCATTGCTCAGAGCATCGAGGTACGATCGACTTACAAGACCAACCTTGGAATTTCTGGATAATTACTAATAATTCTTAGATGCTCCGCCTGGTCCATATTTCCGTTGATGATGCACTGGATCTGCCTGAAGGCGAATGCAAGGAGCTGATTAGCCAAGTTCTACAGGCGAGCAGGGAGTGGATTCGTAATTTGGAAAAGCAGCAAACTGGGAGTGCTGATGTACCTGATGAGGAGTATGCTTGAGGAGACCTTTTGAGGAAATGCGAGAGAGACATTTTCATCGATCAT